>JAFEMH010005323.1:0-168095 GCA_022495995.1 Adenophora triphylla var. japonica
CTCCTTTTACTATTTTGGATCGTCTTTGAGACGGTGGCCCAGGCCGGTAAGGCAGGGAAAGAGTTTGGACTTTTGCTTTTGGGACCCCTTCGGGATAGGTATATATAGAGTTGTCGGGAGTCTTATTTAATCCACTATTATTCTTTTATAAAGTTGTATAGAAAACTCTTTGTAAAACAATGTTATTTAGGGGTTTTCGATGTAATTGACTCAGATATAGTTTATTGAAGTTGTTGTTTGAAATTTCCTCCTTCAAAAGTGAGAGACATAATACCAGTTGGTTTTAATGAATTGGAAGTTGAGAATCGGTTTTCTTTTTAAGATGAAATAAAAGTTTTAAAAATTCAAGCGTGAGTTTTCTTAGTTTGGGCTCCTGAAGCTCGGGATACGTGTTAGGATCCGGGTTGGAGTGCTCACAGTTGGTATCAAAGCTTAGTTTAGAGGTCATGGGTAGATGTTCAGACTAAGAGGGAGTGTGTGATAATTGACGTCGAGTGTTTGATGCATGAGTTTGTTCTAATTATGGCCGGCAGCCAATGATGACAGCGAAGAGTTCCGGATAATGAAGGAAAATGGATTGTTGAAGCGAGTATGTTAAGATTTTTGGGGGAAATTCATGAGAGATAAATGAATTTGATGATTTTTTTGTACATGATTATTATAATGGGTTTTAAAAGGTTGAAATAAGAGTGTTGAAGTAGTAGAGAAAAGGGTGATAGAAATGGTTGTGTTTAATTGGGGAGGTGGTGTACTATGGTTATATGGCCTAGAGTAAGTATGTGTAGTATTGAAACTCGGGTACCTTATAAGGAAGTTGGCTAAGTTTGTAAAGTTGTTATTTGTGATAGTTCAGGAACAATGAAAATGATATGATTCTTAATTATCTATATAGTTATATGGCTTAGAGGAAGTATATGGTAGATTAATTGGGACTTCATAATGAAGGTGGACTATCAATGTAGAGTATAAGTAGCTGTTGAATTTGGGTATATATGGTATATAATAATGTTAAGGGTATAAATGATTATTGGAGCATATGAACTTGATTGTTGACAAAAAGTGTTAGAAATCATCTTGAACTTGGTGGATCATGTTTCTTTGACTTAGGGTAATTTCACGGTTCGAGGATTATTTCATTTCAATGGTTACAAGGGATAAGAAGGAGATCGAATTCTTGAGGCTAGAACAAGGGAACATGACGGTGGATCGATATTCGATCTGGTTTGAGGAATTGGCTCGGTGTTGCCCTCATTTGGTATCACATGAAGCGAGGAGAGTTCATAAGTTTGTAAAGTTTTGAGGATTGAGTTTAGGAAGAAATTATTGATTGATAACTTCACCAATTATCAGACCGCCATAGATAGAGCATATAAGGTCGAGAATGACATTGAGGAAAATTGTGGAAGATCCGAAAGTGGGATTAGAAATAAACCAAAGTATCTAGGACAAGGATCTAAAATCACCAGGGGGAAAACCAAGGACTTCAACTTCAGGGAGTTTGCGAAGGGAGCTTGTTGTAGCTTCTTCGTCTAGGCCAATATCCAAACAGTATGGGATGATTTGTAAATTTTGCAAGAAGGTTGGGTATATGGAAGATCAGTGTTGGAGTAAGCAAGACAGGTGTGTTAAGAGTAGAGAGATGGGGCACTTTAGGAGATATTGCCCAAAGTTGCAGCGGGGACGAGCTTCAAGCAGCGGTCAGCTGGGTGGACAACAAAGAGGTGGTACCAAAAGAGATAATGAAGAGGGAACGAAAAGGGAAGGTCTAAGGTCGAGTATGTGTTTGAGTCTAGGAGAGATAGCTCCCTCAGAGGTCACTAGAGGTATATGACTTGTCTCAGGAGTTAGGGGTCATATTTTATAGATACTGTTTTATATCATTATGTTTGGCATAGCATTTTGCTTCTATGTGGCATACATTGCTTAAGATTGTTTTATGTGATAGAGGTTTACTTGCTCTTATATGAGAGTACCTCGAATCTCCTTTGGTTTACCACGATGGTGGTGTGGTTATCGCTGGGCATGTATTGCCGGTTGGTTTGGTATGATTAGCAATTTTGTGATTTTGAGATATACTTGACTGGTTAGGTAAGTAGTTGTTGTCTTATTTGGTAGACTATCATAAGAAGTGAGTCTCCCTTTCTATGCCTAATTTGATTATATTGTTATTTGATATGGATAAACCTTTATGTAGTATTCTTGTTATATATGCGTTAAAGGCAGAAATTTTTGGGTAAAAGTGTGAAGGGTATTTGGTATGTGCTAGACTCGAGTAAGGAGTCCTTCTAAAAATTTTATGTGCTAGTTGTGAATAGATGGTAAATATGCCTCCATCGAAGTATTCCATGTGTTGGTTAAGGTATGATAAGCCGAATTTTTAAATCTTTATCTTGATGGCTTTATGGTAATTATGATGGATGACCTTTCTGTTTAATAGAAGTTACGAGAAGATCATTTGCGAACTGTGCTATTTGCCTTTAGTAAGAGGTCATTGTTTGAGAAGTTTAGCAAGTGTGAGTTGGCTTGAGAGGATTCCAAATTTTGGGTTCTATAGTCTTAAGCTTGGATGTTACCATGGATCTTACGAGGATTGAGTCCGTGATCTTTGGGTTGGCAAGTGCTACCGAAGGAATTTTTAGGGAATTCTTGAGAATTGTAAAATCGTTGATTTAGTTAACTCTAAAGGATATATAAATGGTGTAGGATGTAATAAGGATAAATCATATTGATAGAGATGAAGAATAGATTGGCTATAGATCCGATCCTTACCTTACCTAGTGGATGTGAGGACTTTGTGAATTTTAAGTGCGTATTAAAGGAAGATTAGGTTGTGATATTATGAAAAATGGGAAAGTGATAGCGTATGCTTCGAGGAAGTTAACTTAGATAAAGCGGAATTTTCTTATCCTCTACTCGAGAGTGGCTACAATTGTGTTGCATTATTTAAGAGGGAACCTTATCTTTTTGAAGCTCCCTTTGGGATTTGTTAACGATCCTAAGAGTTTGAGAATTTAGTTACTTGAAAGGAAGAGATTAGAGGACTATCAAGATTCTTGAAGAATAGGTTGCGTGTTGTGTGATGGATTTCCTTTCAACTTAAGAAGTTAATTAACCTTAACGAGTTTGCGTATAATAGTAGTTTTTAGTTTATCATTGAATTGGTAATGTATGAAGCTTGGTATGGAAAAAAAAAAATAAATAAAAAATCATTTGCATGATCCCTCGTTTGTATGGAGTTCCTCCACTAATGATGATTAGACGGATTGGACTTTTGCGGGAGAACCGTTGGGAGTTATTAGAATTTGCGGTTCGAGAATTGAAATACTAGAGTAGTCGAGTTGTGAAATGGTATAGAAGAATCATGCCTTTGAGGAAACAATTTGAAATTTAATTTGAAGTGCGTGGGAGACAACCTTCCTTATTTGATCATTAAGGTAAGTCGTTTTAAAATTCGGGACGAATTTTCTTTAAGGGGGAGTGAGTGTAACGACCCTAAACCTAGGCACTAGTTTAGCATCATATTATATGCATTTTATATTGATTGTTGACTTTATGTGCTAATTTTATGTCTTTAATTTTTATGGGAAGTAAGGATGGAAATGAATTAACTTTAATGATAAAGGGGCTAAATAAAATAAATATAAAGTGTTGTGGTGAAGTTATAATAATTGAGAATAAATAAAATATTATATGTGGTCAAGGTGTGTTGTGTAAATATTTGAAGTGTAGGTGGTAGTTGTATTTCCTTAGACTTTGAGGGGCTTAAGTGGAAAGGTTGAATTATTTACTTATTTAGTCAAAAGGGGGCATGGGTGCCCATACTCCTTACCTTTTTCCCTCACCTCCTTCTCTTTAACCTCCCCATTTCCCTCATCATCTTCCTCTTACTTCCTCCATTTCTCCATGGAAACTCCTCTCCAAAATTATCCCTTCCAAAATTCATAATAAATTCAATTCCCTTCCATTTGAAGATTTGTTTGTACTTTCTTGTTCGTGGCGGCGAGGAGCGCATCAAGCCCGGAAAATAAATGTTTCGTTTCACATCAATTTTGTAAGTTATTATGACTTCCTTCTAATAATTGCCATTTTATGTGTTAATGAATACTTTGTTGAAAGAAAAGGAATTTTGGAAATTTTAAATAATGTTATTTGAGTAAAATGAATTATTTAAGGTTGAATTGATTTTTTGTGATGAGGTGGTGGTCTAAGTTGAAGGAATGAGGGTATAATGAGTGTAAGATGTTAATGACCTTAATGGAGTTAGTGTATGTGATTATATCAATCTTACTTTGATTTGGGAGATGTTGTGAGTATACCTCAATTGGGTTGAAAGAAGTAGAAAAAGGACTTGATATGCTTTTAATGGTGTGAGTTATTAGGACTTTCCTTTAAACTTGCTTATAAAATGTTAAATGTTGATATTAATTGTTATAATGGATGTTTGGTATATTAGAGTACTTTCTTGGAGTGGAAAAGTTGATTAATGACCTAAATGTGGTGTTGTTGTTCATAGGAGTTGATAAAAAGTAAGATGTTATGGTTAAAGTAGAGACAAGAATGTTAAACATGAAATGTGATGGTGAAAGGAGTAGGAAATCAAAGTGTGAGTAGCCTAGGTTGATGTTACTTTGGGTTTAAATGGGTTATAATGATATTAGGAAGGTTGGTAAATATTCTTATGTTCACAATTTAGAGGAAGCTTGGGCTACTAATTGATGTTTATATATTCCAATTTGGATATGGAGAAGATGGTTAAAAATGGGAATAAAGTAGCTTGGAACACTTGATGTCCATGACTCTTAAAATTGCGCTTACTTGTGAAATTCATATTTAATTCACCCGGACTCGGAATTGAGTGCTTCTTGAGTCCATTTTGGATAATTTTCTAAGATCTTTTCAATAGACATATTTTCATAAACTAAAAGTATAACTATTGTTCCCAGAATGTCTCTTTTTGCAACAGGGTTTATTAAACCATTTTCAAAACCGGTTAAACTTATAAAATGAATAAGTAATTCATACGAACTCAAAATTGGATGGTTCAAGAGTCCAAATTGAGTATTTTTAGGTGATATTTCAAATGGAATTGGTTTTATAAACTAAATATGTAATGATTATTTCCAGATATTCTATTTTACTATTGTGGTGTGCTTATTGTAGTATGTGGAAATACTTGATATCCTTGAACTCTAAGTTGTGATACTTCTTATTATGGATGATATTGTAACATAGCTTGTTATAGTAAATGTGTAGACCTTATGTGTTGCACATTTTGGACTCATTGATATATTTCGATATAAATGCTAGGATTTCCTACTTTGGAATTTCTAAATTGTTTTGAGATTGGTTCGAGGATTTATAGCCGTTGTGCTAATATGTTGAATACTTGTTATAGTATTTCTATCTTTATGATATTCTATTGTTGTAGGATTCCCTACTTTGGAATTCCTAAACTGTACATGTTGAAACAAAGATTTATAGCCGTTGTGCTAATATGTTGAATACTTGTTATAGTATTTCTATCTTTATGATATTCTATTGTTGTAGGATTCTCTACTTTGGAATTCCTAAACTGTACATGTTGAAACAAAGATTTATAGCCGTTGTGCTAATATGTTGAATACTTGTTATAGTATTGCTATCTTCATGATATGCTATTGTGGTATGTATCCCTACTTTGGATCATACAATATTTGGTTAAGCAAGTATGTTATTACTGTGCTTAGTTATGAAAATCCAGCTGGTATTTGTTTGTTGGGCAATGTTATGGAATTATAATGGCACCAAGCCAAGTTCATTATAATTCATACATTGGTAACCCGGATTTGTCCCCCTTGTGTGGGATTAGTGGGCTAGCATCTCCTTTTGAGGTAGATGGTCTAGTTTCACTGGGGATATGATTGTGTGTCAGAATCCCTATGGTACTGTTATTGTTTATGGTTCCAGAACCGCTTCATCAACTGTTGCTGCTGCTCGGATGTGTATATCCTTTTGGAGATTAAACCTTGGCTCAGTATCCTTCTAAGTGTTACTTTATCGTACTTATGTGTTGTGATATATTCATGATGAGCTGGTCGTTGTTTCCAACCGGTATGGGATGGTTGGCGGCAGGGAGCCTCTCTTATTATGTGGATATGTCTTATGATGTGTAGCATCTTGTTTGGCATCTTGCTGCATTCATAATAGCTTATTGAGATTTATTCTCACCCCTTCTCCTTTTACTATTTTGGATCGTGCTGAGACAGGTGACTGAACCAGTAAGGCCGGGGAAAGAGTTTGGACTTTTGCTTTTGGGACTTGTCAGGATAGGTATATGGGTAGGTTGTCGGGAGTCTTATTTAACTATTATTCTTTTATAAAGTTGTATAGAAAACTCTTTGTAAAACAATGTTATTTGGGGGTTTTCGATGTAATTGATCAGATTATAGTTTATTGAAGTTGTTGTTGAAATTTCCTCCAAAGTGGAGACATTATCAGTTGGTTTTAATTTGGAAGTTGAGAATCGGTTTTCTTTTAAGATGAAATAAAAGTTTTAAAAATTCAAGGTGAGTTTTCTTAGTTTGGGCCCCTCAAGCTCGGGATACGTGTTAGGATCCGGGTTGGAGTGCTCACAGTTGGTATCAAAGCTTAGTTTAGAGGTCATGGGTAGATGTCTAGACTAAGAGGGAGTGTGTGATAATTGACGTCGAGTGTTTGATGCATGAGTTTGTTCTAATGGCCGGAAGCAATGATGACAGCGAAGAGTTCCAGATAATGAAGGAAAATGGATTGTTGAACGAGTATGTTAAGATTTTGGGAAATTATGAGAGATAAATGAATTTGATGATTTTTGTACATGATTAATTGGGTTTTAAAAGGTTGAAATAGAGTGTTGGAAGTAGTAGAGAAAAGGGTGATAAAATGGTTGTGTTTAATTGGGGAGGTGGTGTACTATGGTTATATGGCCTAGAGTAAGTATGTGGTATTGTTCGGGTACCTTATAAGGAAGTTGGCTAAGTTTGTAAAGTTGTTGTTGTGATAGTTGGAATGAAAATGATATGATTCTTAATTATCTATGTTATATGGCTTAGAGGAAGTATATGGGATTAATTGGGACTTCATAATGAAAATGGACTACGTAGAGTATAGTAGTGTTGAATTTGGGTATATATGGTATATAATAATGTTAAGGGTATAAATGATATTGAGCATATGAACTTGATTGTTGACAAAAAGTGTTAGAAATCATCTTGAACTTGGTGGATCATGTTTCTTTGACTTGGGGTAATTTCACCCAGCAGTTCGAGGATTATTTCATTTCAATGGTTACAAGGGATAAGAAGGAGATCGAATTCTTGAGGCTAGAACAAGGGAACATGACGGTGGATCAGTATTCAGTCTGGTTTGAGGAATTGGCTCGGTGTTGCCCTCATTTGGTATCACATGAAGCGAGGAGAGTTCATAAGTTTGTAAAGTTTTGAGGATTGAGTTTAGGAAGAAATTATTGATTGATAACTTCACCAATTATCAGACCGCCATAGATAGAGCATATAAGGTCGAGAATGACATTGAGGAAAATTGTGGAAGATCCGAAAGTGGGATTAGAAATAAACCAAAGTATCTAGGACAAGGATCTAAAATCACCAGGGGGAAAACCAAGGACTTCAACTTCAGGGAGTTTGCGAAGGGAGCTTGTTGTAGCTTCTTCGTCTAGGCCAATATCCAAACAGTATGGGATGATTTGTAAATTTTGCAAGAAGGTTGGGTATATGGAAGATCAGTGTTGGAGTAAGCAAGACAGGTGTGTTAAGAGTAGAGAGATGGGGCACTTTAGGAGATATTGCCCAAAGTTGCAGCGGGGACGAGCTTCAAGCAGCGGTCAGCTGGGTGGACAACAAAGAGGTGGTACCAAAAGAGATAATGAAGGGGAACCAAAAGGGAAGGTCTAAGGTCGAGTATGTGTTTCGAGTCTAGGAGAGATAGCTCCCTCAGAGGTCACTAGAGGTATATTACTTGTCTCAGGAGTTAGGGGTCATATTTTATAGATCCTGTTTCATATCATTATGTTTGGCATAGCATTTTGCTTCTATGTGGCATACATTGCTTAAGATTGTTTTATGTGATAGAGGTTTCTGCTCTTATATGAGAGTACCTCGAATCTCCTTTGGTTTACCACGATGGTGGTGTGGTTATCGCTGGGCATGTATTGCCAGTTGGTTTGGTATGATTAGCAATTTGTGATTTTGAGATATACTTGACCTGGTTAGGTAAGTAGTTGTTGTGCACTGGTAGACTATCATAAGAAGTGAGTCTCCCTTTCTATGCCTAATTTGCTTATATTGTTATTTGATATGGATAAACCTTTATGTAGTATTCTTGTTATATATGCGTTAAAGGCAGAAATTTTTGGGTAAAAGTGTGAAGGGTATTTGGTATGTGCTAGACTCGAGTAAGGAGTCCTTCTAAAAATTTTATGTGCTAGTTGTGAATAGATGGTAAATATGCCTCCATCGAAGTATTCCATGTGTTGGTTCTGGGTATGATAAGCCGAATTTTTAAATCTTTATCTTGATGGCTTTATGGTAATTATGATGGATGACCTTTCTGTTTAATAGAAGTTACGAGAAGATCATTTGCGAACTGTGCTATTTGCCTTTAGTAAGAGGTCATTGTTTGAGAAGTTTAGCAAGTGTGAGTTGGCTTGAGAGGATTCCAAATTTTGGGTTCTATAGTCTTAAGCTTGGATGTTACCATGGATCTTACGAGGATTGAGTCCGTGATCTTTGGGTTGGCAAGTGCTACCGAAGGAATTTTTAGGGAATTCTTGAGAATTGTAAAATCGTTGATTTAGTTAACTCTAAAGGATATATAAATGGTGTAGGATGTAATAAGGATAAATCATATTGATAGAGATGAAGAATAGATTGGCTATAGATCCGATCCTTACCTTACCTAGTGGATGTGAGGACTTTGTGAATTTTAAGTGCGTATTAAAGGAAGATTAGGTTGTGATATTATGAAAAATGGGAAAGTGATAGCGTATGCTTCGAGGAAGTTAACTTAGATAAAGCGGAATTTTCTTATCCTCTACTCGAGAGTGGCTACAATTGTGTTGCATTATTTAAGAGGGAACCTTATCTTTTTGAAGCTCCCTTTGGGATTTGTTAACGATCCTAAGAGTTTGAGAATTTAGTTACTTGAAAGGAAGAGATTAGAGGACTATCAAGATTCTTGAAGAATAGGTTGCGTGTTGTGTGATGGATTTCCTTTCAACTTAAGAAGTTAATTAACCTTAACGAGTTTGCGTATAATAGTAGTTTTTAGTTTATCATTGAATTGGTAATGTATGAAGCTTGGTATGGAAAAAAAAAAAAATCATTTGCATGATCCCTCGTTTGTATGGAGTTCCTCCACTAATGATGATTAGACGGATTGGACTTTTGCGGGAGAACCGTTGGGAGTTATTAGAATTTGCAGTTCAGGGAATTGAAATACTAGAGTAGTCGAGTTGTGAAATGGTATAGAAGAATCATGCCTTTGAGGAAACAATTTGAAATTTAATTTGAAGTGCGTGGGAGACAACCTTCCTTATTTGATCATTAAGGTAAGTCGTTTTAAAATTCGGGACGAATTTTCTTTAAGGGGGAGTGAGTGTAACGACCCTAAACCTAGGCACTAGTTTAGCATCATATTATATGCATTTTATATTGATTGTTGACTTTATGTGCTAATTTTATGTCTTTAATTTTTTATGGGAAGTAAGGATGGAAATGAATTAACTTTAATGATAAAGGGGCTAAATAAAATAAATATAAAGTGTTGTGGTGAAGTTATAATAATTGAGAATAAATAAAATATTATATGTGGTCAAGGTGTGTTGTGTAAATATTTGAAGTGTAGGTGGTAGTTGTATTTCCTTAGACTTTGAGGGGCTTAAGTGGAAAGGTTGAATTATTTACTTATTTAGTCAAAAGGGGGCATGGGTGCCCATACTCCTTACCTTTTTCCCTCACCTCCTTCTCTTTAACCTCCCCATTTCCCTCATCATCTTCCTCTTACTTCCTCCATTTCTCCATGGAAACTCCTCTCCAAAATTATCCCTTCCAAAATTCATAATAAATTCAATTCCCTTCCATTTGAAGATTTGTTTGTACTTTCTTGTTCGTGGCGGCGAGGGGAGCGCATCAAGCCCGGAAAATAAATGTTTCGTTTCACATCAATTTTGTAAGTTATTATGACTTCCTTCTAATAATTGCCATTTTATGTGTTAATGAATACTTTGTTGAAAGAAAAGGAATTTTGGAAATTTTAAATAATGTTATTTGAGTAAAATGAATTATTTAAGGTTGAATTGATTTTTTGTGATGAGGTGGTGGTCTAAGTTGAAGGAATGAGGGTATAATGAGTGTAAGATGTTAATGACCTTAATGGAGTTAGTGTATGTGATTATATCAATCTTACTTTGATTTGGGAGATGTTGTGAGTATACCTCAATTGGGTTGAAAGAAGTAGAAAAAGGACTTGATATGCTTTTAATGGTGTGAGTTATTAGGACTTTCCTTTAAACTTGCTTATAAAATGTTAAATGTTGATATTAATTGTTATAATGGATGTTTGGTATATTAGAGTACTTTCTTGGAGTGGAAAAGTTGATTAATGACCTAAATGTGGTGTTGTTGTTCATAGGAGTTGATAAAAAGTAAGATGTTATGGTTAAAGTAGAGACAAGAATGTTAAACATGAAATGTGATGGTGAAAGGAGTAGGAAATCAAAGTGTGAGTAGCCTAGGTTGATGTTACTTTGGGTTTAAATGGGTTATAATGATATTAGGAAGGTTGGTAAATATTCTTATGTTCACAATTTAGAGGAAGCTTGGGCTACTAATTGATGTTTATATATTCCAATTTGGATATGGAGAAGATGGTTAAAAATGGGAATAAAGTAGCTTGGAACACTTGATGTCCATGACTCTTAAAATTGCGCTTACTTGTGAAATTCATATTTAATTCACCCGGACTCGAATTGAGTGCTTCTTGAGTCCATTTTGGATAATTTTCTAAGATCTTTTCAATAGACATATTTTCATAAACTAAAAGTATAACTATTGTTCCCAGAATGTCTCTTTTTGCAACAGGGTTTATTAACCATTTTCAAAACCGGTTAAACTTATAAAATGAATAAGTAATTCATACGAACTCAAAATTGGATGGTTCAAGAGTCCAAATTGAGTATTTTTAGGTGATATTTCAAATGGAATTGGTTTTATAAACTAAATATGTAATGATTATTTCCAGATATTCTATTTTACTATTGTGGTGTGCTTATTGTAGTATGTGGAAATACTTGATATCCTTGAACTCTAAGTTGTGATACTTCTTATTATGGATGATATTGTAACATAGCTTGTTATAGTAAATGTGTAGACCTTATGTGTTGCACATTTTGGACTCATTGATATATTTCGATATAAATGCTAGGATTTCCTACTTTGGAATTTCTAAATTGTTTTGAGATTGGTTCGAGGATTTATAGCCGTTGTGCTAATATGTTGAATACTTGTTATAGTATTTCTATCTTTATGATATTCTATTGTTGTAGGATTCCCTACTTTGGAATTCCTAAACTGTACATGTTGAAACAAAGATTTATAGCCGTTGTGCTAATATGTTGAATACTTGTTATAGTATTTCTATCTTTATGATATTCTATTGTTGTAGGATTCTCTACTTTGGAATTCCTAAACTGTACATGTTGAAACAAAGATTTATAGCCGTTGTGCTAATATGTTGAATACTTGTTATAGTATTGCTATCTTCATGATATGCTATTGTGGTATGTATCCCTACTTTGGATCATACAATATTTGGTTAAGCAAGTATGTTATTACTGTGCTTAGTTATGAAAATCCAGCTGGTATTTGTTTGTTGGGCAATGTTATGGAATTATAATGGCACCAAGCCAAGTTCATTATAATTCATACATTGGTAACCCGGATTTGTCCCCCTTGTGTGGGATTAGTGGTCTAGCATCTCCTTTTGAGGTAGATGGTCTAGTTTCACTGGGGATATGATTGTGTGTCAGAATCCCTATGGTACTGTTATTGTTTATGGTTCCAGAACCGCTTCATCAACTGTTGCTGCTGCTCGGATGTCTATATCCTTTTGGAGATTAAACCTTGGCTCAGTATCCTTCTAAGTGTTACTTTATCGTACTTATGTGTTGTGATATATTCATGATGAGCTGGTCGTTGTTTCCAACCGGTATGGGATGGTTGGCGGCAGGGAGCCTCTCTTATTATGTGGATATGTCTTATGATGTGTAGCATCTTGTTTGGCATCTTGCTGCATTCATAATAGCTTATTGAGATTTATTCTCACCCCTTCTCCTTTTACTATTTTGGATCGTGCTGAGACAGGTGACTGAACCAGTAAGGCCGGGGAAAGAGTTTGGACTTTTGCTTTTGGGACTTGTCAGGATAGGTATATGGGTAGGTTGTCGGGAGTCTTATTTAACTATTATTCTTTTATAAAGTTGTATAGAAAACTCTTTGTAAAACAATGTTATTTGGGGGTTTTCGATGTAATTGATCAGATTATAGTTTATTGAAGTTGTTGTTGAAATTTCCTCCAAAGTGGAGACATTATCGCTGGTTTTAATTTGGAAGTTGAGAATCGGTTTTCTTTTAAGATGAAATAAAAGTTTTAAAAATTCAAGGTGAGTTTTTCTTAGTTTGGGCCCCTCAAGCTCGGGATACGTGTTAGGATCCGGGTTGGAGTGCTCACAGTTGGTATCAAAGCTTAGTTTAGAGGTCATGGGTAGATGTCTAGACTAAGAGGGAGTGTGTGATAATTGACGTCGAGTGTTTGATGCATGAGTTTGTTCTAATGGCCGGAAGCAATGATGACAAATAAGAGTTCCGTATAATGAAGGAAAATGGATTGTTGAACGAGTATGTTAAGATTTTGGGAAATTATGAGAGATAAATGAATTTGATGATTTTTGTACATGATTAATTGGGTTTTAAAAGGTTGAAATAGAGTGTTGGAAGTAGTAGAGAAAAGGGTGATAAAATGGTTGTGTTTAATTGGGGAGGTGGTGTACTATGGTTATATGGCCTAGAGTAAGTATGTGGTATTGTTCGGGTACCTTATAAGGAAGTTGGCTAAGTTTGTAAAGTTGTTGTTGTGATAGTTGGAATGAAAATGATATGATTCTTAATTATCTATGTTATATGGCTTAGAGGAAGTATATGGGATTAATTGGGACTTCATAATGAAAATGGACTACGTAGAGTATAGTAGTGTTGAATTTGGGTATATATGGTATATAATAATGTTAAGGGTATAAATGATATTGAGCATATGAACTTGATTGTTGACAAAAAGTGTTAGAAATCATCTTGAACTTGGTGGATCATGTTTCTTTGACTTGGGGTAATTTCACCCAGCAGTTCGAGGATTATTTCATTTCAATGGTTACAAGGGATAAGAAGGAGATCGAATTCTTGAGGCTAGAACAAGGGAACATGACGGTGGATCGCATTCGATCTGGTTTGAGGAATTGGCTCGGTGTTGCCCTCATTTGGTATCACATGAAGCGAGGAGAGTTCATAAGTTTGTAAAGTTTTGAGGATTGAGTTTAGGAAGAAATTATTGATTGATAACTTCACCAATTATCAGACCGCCATAGATAGAGCATATAAGGTCGAGAATGACATTGAGGAAAATTGTGGAAGATCCGAAAGTGGGATTAGAAATAAACCAAAGTATCTAGGACAAGGATCTAAAATCACCAGGGGGAAAACCAAGGACTTCAACTTCAGGGAGTTTGCGAAGGGAGCTTGTTGTAGCTTCTTCGTCTAGGCCAATATCCAAACAGTATGGGATGATTTGTAAATTTTGCAAGAAGGTTGGGTATATGGAAGATCAGTGTTGGAGTAAGCAAGACAGGTGTGTTAAGAGTAGAGAGATGGGGCACTTTAGGAGATATTGCCCAAAGTTGCAGCGGGGACGAGCTTCAAGCAGCGGTCAGCTGGGTGGACAACAAAGAGGTGGTACCAAAAGAGATAATGAAGGGGAACCAAAAAGGAAGGTCTAAGGTCGAGTATGTGTTTCGAGTCTAGGAGAGATAGCTCCCTCAGAGGTCACTAGAGGTATATTACTTGTCTCAGGAGTTAGGGGTCATATTTTATAGATCCTGTTTCATATCATTATGTTTGGCATAGCATTTTGCTTCTATGTGGCATACATTGCTTAAGATTGTTTTATGTGATAGAGGTTTCTGCTCTTATATGAGAGTACCTCGAATCTCCTTTGGTTTACCACGATGGTGGTGTGGTTATCGCTGGGCATGTATTGCCAGTTGGTTTGGTATGATTAGCAATTTGTGATTTTGAGATATACTTGACCTGGTTAGGTAAGTAGTTGTTGTGCACTGGTAGACTATCATAAGAAGTGAGTCTCCCTTTCTATGCCTAATTTGCTTATATTGTTATTTGATATGGATAAACCTTTATGTAGTATTCTTGTTATATATGCGTTAAAGGCAGAAATTTTTGGGTAAAAGTGTGAAGGGTATTTGGTATGTGCTAGACTCGAGTAAGGAGTCCTTCTAAAAATTTTATGTGCTAGTTGTGAATAGATGGTAAATATGCCTCCATCGAAGTATTCCATGTGTTGGTTAAGGTATGATAAGCCGAATTTTTTAAATCTTTATCTTGATGGCTTTATGGTAATTATGATGGATGACCTTTCGTTTAATAGAAGTTACGAGAAGATCATTTGCGAACTGTGCTATTTGCCTTTAGTAAGAGGTCATTGTTTGAGAAGTTTAGCAAGTGTGAGTTGGCTTGAGAGGATTCCAAATTTTGGGTTCTATAGTCTTAAGCTTGGATGTTACCATGGATCTTACGAGGATTGAGTCCGTGATCTTTGGGTTGGCAAGTGCTACCGAAGGAATTTTTAGGGAATTCTTGAGAATTGTAAAATCGTTGATTTAGTTAACTCTAAAGGATATATAAATGGTGTAGAATGTAATAAGGATAAATCATATTGATAGAGATGAAGAATAGATTGGCTATAGATCCGATCCTTACCTTACCTAGTGGATGTGAGGACTTTGTGAATTTTAAGTGCGTATTAAAGGAAGATTAGGTTGTGATATTATGAAAAATGGGAAAGTGATAGCGTATGCTTCGAGGAAGTTAACTTAGATAAAGCGGAATTTTCTTATCCTCTACTCGAGAGTGGCTACAATTGTGTTGCGTTATTTAAGAGGGAACCTTATCTTTTTGAAGCTCCCTTTGGGATTTGTTAACGATCCTAAGAGTTTGAGAATTTAGTTACTTGAAAGGAAGAGATTAGAGGACTATCAAGATTCTTGAAGAATAGGTTGCGTGTTGTGTGATGGATTTCCTTTCAACTTAAGAAGTTAATTAACCTTAACGAGTTTGCGTATAATAGTAGTTTTTAGTTTATCATTGAATTGGTAATGTATGAAGCTTGGTATGGAAAAAAAAAAAAATCATTTGCATGATCCCTCGTTTGTATGGAGTTCCTCCACTAATGATGATTAGACGGATTGGACTTTTGCGGGAGAACCGTTGGGAGTTATTAGAATTTGCAGTTCAGGGAATTGAAATACTAGAGTAGTCGAGTTGTGAAATGGTATAGAAGAATCATGCCTTTGAGGAAACAATTTGAAATTTAATTTGAAGTGCGTGGGAGACAACCTTCCTTATTTGATCATTAAGGTAAGTCTTTTTAAAATTCGGGACGAATTTTCTTTAAGGGGGAGTGAGTGTAACGACCCTAAACCTAGGCACTAGTTTAGCATCATATTATATGCATTTTATATTGATTGTTGACTTTATGTGCTAATTTTATGTCTTTAATTTTTTATGGGAAGTAAGGATGGAAATGAATTAACTTTAATGATAAAGGGGCTAAATAAAATAAATATAAAGTGTTGTGGTGAAGTTATAATAATTGAGAATAAATAAAATATTATATGTGGTCAAGGTGTGTTGTGTAAATATTTGAAGTGTAGGTGGTAGTTGTATTTTCTTAGACTTTGAGGGGCTTAAGTGGAAAGGTTGAATTATTTACTTATTTAGTCAAAAGGGGGCATGGGTGCCCATACTCCTTACCTTTTTCCCTCACCTCCTTCTCTTTAACCTCCCCATTTCCCTCATCATCTTCCTCTTACTTCCTCCATTTCTCCATGGAAACTCCTCTCCAAAATTATCCCTTCCAAAATTCATAATAAATTCAATTCCCTTCCATTTGAAGATTTGTTTGTACTTTCTTGTTCGTGGCGGCGAGGGGAGCGCATCAAGCCCGGAAAATAAATGTTTCGTTTCACATCAATTTTGTAAGTTATTATGACTTCCTTCTAATAATTGCCATTTTATGTGTTAATGAATACTTTGTTGAAAGAAAAGGAATTTTGGAAATTTTAAATAATGTTATTTGAGTAAAATGAATTATTTAAGGTTGAATTGATTTTTTGTGATGAGGTGGTGGTCTAAGTTGAAGGAATGAGGGTATAATGAGTGTAAGATGTTAATGACCTTAATGGAGTTAGTGTATGTGATTATATCAATCTTACTTTGATTTGGGAGATGTTGTGAGTATACCTCAATTGGGTTGAAAGAAGTAGAAAAAGGACTTGATATGCTTTTAATGGTGTGAGTTATTAGGACTTTCCTTTAAACTTGCTTATAAAATGTTAAATGTTGATATTAATTGTTATAATGGATGTTTGGTATATTAGAGTACTTTCTTGGAGTGGAAAAGTTGATTAATGACCTAAATGTGGTGTTGTTGTTCATAGGAGTTGATAAAAAGTAAGATGTTATGGTTAAAGTAGAGACAAGAATGTTAAACATGAAATGTGATGGTGAAAGGAGTAGGAAATCAAAGTGTGAGTAGCCTAGGTTGATGTTACTTTGGGTTTAAATGGGTTATAATGATATTAGGAAGGTTGGTAAATATTCTTATGTTCACAATTTAGAGGAAGCTTGGGCTACTAATTGATGTTTATATATTCCAATTTGGATATGGAGAAGATGGTTAAAAATGGGAATAAAGTAGCTTGGAACACTTGATGTCCATGACTCTTAAAATTGCGCTTACTTGTGAAATTCATATTTAATTCACCCGGACTCGGAATTGAGTGCTTCTTGAGTCCATTTTGGATAATTTTCTAAGATCTTTTCAATAGACATATTTTCATAAACTAAAAGTATAACTATTGTTCCCAGAATGTCTCTTTTTGCAACAGGGTTTATTAACCATTTTCAAAACCGGTTAAACTTATAAAATGAATAAGTAATTCATACGAACTCAAAATTGGATGGTTCAAGAGTCCAAATTGAGTATTTTTAGGTGATATTTCAAATGGAATTGGTTTTATAAACTAAATATGTAATGATTATTTCCAGATATTCTATTTTACTATTGTGGTGTGCTTATTGTAGTATGTGGAAATACTTGATATCCTTGAACTCTAAGTTGTGATACTTCTTATTATGGATGATATTGTAACATAGCTTGTTATAGTAAATGTGTAGACCTTATGTGTTGCACATTTTGGACTCATTGATATATTTCGATATAAATGCTAGGATTTCCTACTTTGGAATTTCTAAATTGTTTTGAGATTGGTTCGAGGATTTATAGCCGTTGTGCTAATATGTTGAATACTTGTTATAGTATTTCTATCTTTATGATATTCTATTGTTGTAGGATTCCCTACTTTGGAATTCCTAAACTGTACATGTTGAAACAAAGATTTATAGCCATTGTGCTAATATGTTGAATACTTGTTATAGTATTTCTATCTTTATGATATTCTATTGTTGTAGGATTCCCTACTTTGGAATTCCTAAACTGTACATGTTGAAACAAAGATTTATAGCCGTTGTGCTAATATGTTGAATACTTGTTATAGTATTGCTATCTTCATGATATGCTATTGTGGTATGTATCCCTACTTTGGATCATACAATATTTGGTTAAGCAAGTATGTTATTACTGTGCTTAGTTATGAAAATCCAGCTGGCATTTGTTTGTTGGGCAATGTTATGGAATTATAATGGCACCGAGCCAAGTTCATTATAATTCATACATTGGTAACCCAGATTTGTCCCCATTGTGTGGGATTAGTGGGCTAGCATCTCCTTTTGAGGTAGATGGTCTAGTTTCACTGGGGATATGATTGTGTGTCAGAATCCCTATGGTACTCTTATTGTTTATGGTTCCAGAACCGCTTCATCAACTGTTTGTTGCTGCTCGGATGTGTATATCCTTTTGGAGATTAAACCTTGGCTCAGTATCCTTCTAAGTGTTACTTTATCGTACTTATGTGTTGTGATATATTCATGATGAGCTGGTCGTTGTTTCCAACCGGTATGGGATGGTTGGCGGCAGGGAGCCTCTCTTATTATGTGGATATGTCTTTTGATGTGTAGCATCTTGTTTGGCATCTTGCTGCATTCAAAATAGCTTATTGAGATTTATTCTCACCCCTTCTCCTTTTACTATTTTAGAGCGTGCTGAGACAGGTGACGGAACCAGTAAGGCCGGGGAAAGAGTTTGGACTTTTGCTTTTGGGACTTGTCAGGATAGGTATATGGGTAGGTTGTCGGGAGTCTTATTTAACTATTATTCTTTTATAAAGTTTTATAGAAAACTCTTTGTAAAACAATGTTATTTGGGGGTTTTCGATGTAATTGATCAGATTATAGTTTATTGAAGTTGTTGTTGAAATTTCCTCCAAAGTGGAGACATTATCAGTTGGTTTTAATTTGGAAGTTGAGAATCGATTTTCTTTTATGATAAAATAAAAGTTTTAAAAATTCAAGGTGAGTTTTCTTAGTTTGGGCCCCTCAAGCTCGGGATACATGTTAGGATTCGGGTTGGGGTGCTCACACTATAGTACGCTACCTGTTTCAGTAATTAACCCATCTTCAAACTGATGAAAAAGAATGCCGACATCGAATGGAATGCTGGGTGCCAGGAAGCTTTTGAGAAAGTCAAGGCCTATCTGATAAATCCCCTGATTCTATGCCCGCCGTATTCAGATAAGCCACTCCTTTTGTACTTGACTGTGACTGATACAACAGTCGGAGTAATGTTGGCACAAGAAAAGAAGGACTCAAAAGTCGAGAATGCAATCTACTTTGTGAGCCAAAAGTTGCAAGGAAGCGAACTTAATTACTCAGCTTTGGAGAAAACCTGTGCCGCCTTGGTATGGGTCATAGGAAAGCTAAAGCACTACATGCAATCCCACTCAGTATTTTTGGTCTCCAAAATGGATCCGGTGAAATATCTATTTGATAAGCCATCATTATCCATGAGACTTGCCAAATGGTCATTCTTCCTGGCTGAATTCGACATCAAGTACATGACCAGAAAGTCGACAAAAGGACGAGTAATGGCAGACCAACTGGCAGATTTCCCGTGTGAGGAATCCAAGGGCCCTGATCTACAATTCCCCGATGACGGAATTTTTTCACTGGACAGCGAGAACCGCTGACAACTTTTCTTTGACGGAGCAATACAGCTAGCAGACTTAGATGGCAATCCTTTTGTCAACCCGGTGAATGGAAGCAAGCTTCGTAGATACTTTGTCTGAGCAAGCAATCAAAGACAACCTCTTTCTGTATATACTTTGTTTGAAGAAGCATCGAGTCAACTCTCTTCTTTTCTCCCTCTGTACTCTAAAACACAGAAAATACAAAAAAAGTATATATATATATATATACATATATATATATATATATAAATATACATATATATATACATATATATATATATATATAAATATACATATATATATACATATATACATATATATATATATACATATATATATATATACATATATATACATATACATATATATACATATATATATACATATATATACATATACATATATATACATATATATATACATATATATATATATATATATATATATGTGTATATATATACACATATATATATGTGTATATATATACACATATACTCCCTCCGTCCCACTATACTTGACACTTCTTTCCATTTTGGGCCGTCCCACTTCACTTGACACCTTCCAAAAATAACCAAGTTTTTATATTTTTATATTAATGGACCCCACCACTCATTCTCTCTCTTCATTTTCCACCACTCAATTTATTCAACCAACACTACTATTTATCCCACTCATTCTCTCTCTTTATTTTCTACCACACATTTTCTTTATTTAATTGTTTCTTCTTAGTTCCCGTGCCCACTCCTTGGGTGTCAATTATAGTGGGACGGAGGGAGTATATATATACATATATATACATATATATATATATATATATATATATATACATATATATATACATATATATATATATATATACATACATATATATATATATATATATATATATACATACATATATTCACAAAGTGCAGAAAAAGAGTAATACCCAACTAGATCAGTCCCAAAACAGTCTAGGTAAGAATCAGGGTTGCACTATTCTGTCCCACTTCTGTCTTTCCCTTTCAAAAAAGTGTCGAACTACGATGACCTGAGCCCCTTAGTCCATCAGTAAAAGGGGAACGTAGGCAACCATTATTGGTCCGGTCTTAAAAATAAATAAAATTCCAAATTCAGCATCAACCATTTGTGTCTTGAAAAACTCTTAAATTAACCCACAATTCATTACAGTTAAAACACTTTTTGATGAGTTCAAGCACGGTCTACTCTCGACTCATTACATGCTTACAAACGGGAAATAAAATACTTAATTAAAACTAATGTGTCTGCAATGAAAGTGGGTGGATAATCTGAACAATAAGGTCATTCTAGCCATCTATGCTTGTACCTTCATCTTTCTTCCCTTTGCCTTTACCACGACGGGTATTTTTCATTTGTGTCGGCAGTATTTATGTCAACCTCGCGCCAAGCTCTGGGACTCTTCCCATTGTCTCCACCAAACCCGTCACTGTTAGTGCATCTCTTTCCCTCGCTCTATCACGAGCCACAGCTCTTCGAGCTGACATTTCTTCGCTTTCCCTTGCCGATGGAATCGCTCTGGCTTCATCCCCAGCATCATCTTGGGGATTGGCTTTGATTTCCGCTCTTCTCAGAGATGAACTATCCCGACGATTGGGACCCAAAAGTTCGCTTCATCTTCACAGGATTCTCATTTGAATTTTTCCCAGATGCATTTCATTCCAATTCAAATAACCAGTAGACAAGATGGTGCTCCCTCTCCGATAAAAGAGAGCCCTAACTGGAAAAGACGAGTACTGCCACAGTCGTCGTATGAAAAGCAAGAACATCGAAGCATCCTCCATGAAAAGAGGCCATATCTCAAAGGTAGAGACGTCAGTAATACTCGTCAAAGGAACCTGTTCCATCCCAAATTGTCTCAAGACCAAGGATGGAATGTAAAAAGAAGATTGAGAAAATCCCGGAACTCTGACAACAAAAGAACCAGCCTGAATGGTCCGGCACATCTACAACTTCCAGTGTGGAACCCACCATCGCAAATGATGCGTGCGAAGTTTGGCCATCCAAATCTCCCAGTCAGCTTGGCCACCCTCTATTTCCAAAGGCCTCCGAAAATAGGACCAAGGATAACAAGTTACCGGAGCCTCAGTCATAACCTGAAGCCTCTCCCGGAGCCACAAAGTAAGGAAAGCAGGGCTTCCTCCCCACATGTACTGGCTACCATTGGCCATTCGATCGATACCATGAAACGTTTCCCCTAAGATCAAAGGAACAATATCCTCGCCTCCTCGGCAATGTCCCACCATGTCCAAAACCTTGCAGTGGCATACTCTCAAGGAAGTAAACATAAACAGGGTATTGATTGCTCATAAAGCAAAGGCATCCCACTTAGCCGCACTCTCACCCTGATTCATGAATTCATCAGGGATTCCATAAATATCCAGATACTCAGTATACGGTATTAGCATCCCATGTGCTTCTCCAAAAGAGATACCGAGAGATGACATCAATTTTTCTGCTATTGACATCCCTCCCACTAAAGGAAGAGCCACCTGCTCCACTTCAGGACCTCCAATAAGGGCCCGAAAGTCTTCAAAAGTAGGAGTGATTTCATTGTACGAGAAAGTGTACACATGCCTCCTCACATCCCAGAAACGAGCGGCATCTCTCAAGAGTTCCCAGTCAGGATAGAGCTCCTTCAAAGACCAAACCGACCTCACCTTGTCGCAGTCTTCAAAGAACGTTTTTCCATGCTTCCCGAGTTGTCTTGTCCACATTTTGAACTTCTCCATAAAATGCTCTTGTGTTTGTGGAGATAATCTAGGAAAGGAAGCCATGATAGAACTTTGGTGATGAAAGAACCGTAGAATCAGTTTCAGAAGTCAGAGAAAGTATTGCAGTTTACGATGAATGTGCAAAGAATCGAAGAAATTAAATAACCATGCCAAATTGCAATACAAGCCACACGGCCTGTTTTACTTAATGGATGGGGCAGCTTTTCAGCCTAGCTACTCCGTGTTCCCCTCCTTTTCCAAAACTCCTACTGTTTATCAAACAGCAAAGCAGCCTTTGAATTTAGCCATGTCATGCCAAAACCTTCCCAGACTCGTGCAACGGTGCAAGAAAATAAAAAAATATATATGATCACAATCAATAAATTCAGTCCATTAAATATGTCATGTTTATTTCAGTGCATTCTGTTATAAGTAACACAGTCCATCAATTCTGTCATGTTTATTTCAGTGCATTCTGTTATAAGTAACACAGTCCATCAAATCTGTCATGTTTATTTCAGTGCATTCTGTTATAAGTAACACATCCATTAAATCTGTCATGTTTATTTCAGTGCATTCTGTTATAAGTAACACAGTCCATTAAATCTTTCATGTTTATTTCAGTACATTCTGTTATAAGTAACACAATCCATTAAATCTTTCATGTTTATTTCAGTGCATTCTGCTATAAGTAACACAGTCCATTAAATCTGTCATGTTTATTTCAGTGCATTCTATTATAAGTAACACAGTCCATTAAATCTATCATGTTTATTTCAGTGCATTCTGTTATAAGTAACACAGTCCATTAAATCTGTCATGTTTATTTCAGTGCATTCTATTATAAGTAACACAGTCCATTAAATCTGTCATGTTTATTTCAGTGCATTCTGTTACAAGTAACACAGTCCATTAAATCTGTCATGTTTATTTCAGTGCATTCTGTTACAAGTAACACAGTCTATTAAATAAGTCATGTTTATTTCAGTGCATTCTGTTATAAGTAACACAGTCCATTAAACCTGTCATGTTTATCGCAGTGCATTCTGTTATAAGTAACACAGTCCATTTAATTCTGCTACGTTTATTTCATTCCATTCTCAGATAATGTACATATCTCTGTTATTTTCTTTTACACATAATTTGTTAAAACATTATTGTCTGTCTGTTTCTTTGGCACGATATTTTATTTTTGCTTATCTAATTCTTTTGTAAATAACAAATGATAACAGTAAATAGAAGCAGCATAATACTTATAGTGCTATGAAAATTCTTGCCCCAGAACAAGGGCACTATAAATAAAGTCCAGCAATATCCAAAATAAATAAAAAAAAGGAAAGGTCTAAAAGCTAGCAAACTACTCGGATTCCTCCTCCTCATCAAATCCGCCCCCGTAATCCTCCTCATCATCAGAGCACTCAATATACTGTGAAGCCACAAGAGGCTCGGTATAAAAGAGATGGCTCATGAAGTCATTCACCCCAGGAACTAAGGAATACTGGCCTGGCTCATAAGTTCTCGAGGACTCCCCTTGGTAAGACCCCGAGCGCCATACGTCTGGAACCCAGCAGTTCCCCTTCGATCAAAACCGGTGTAGGACGACTGCCGATCCATCGTCTGAAAGCCTGGAGCCTTGCTATGCTCGAACCCGGCAAAAGAAGAATGAAAGCCCGGTGCTTGGGATCCCACAGTCCCACCATAGCCAAAATCGGGAAACGACGAGTAACCCCCATAAGATTGGGAGCCCGAAGTCCCGCCATAAGCAAGACCACATGAAGAGGATGGACAAGTCTGAGATTCAGAGACCCCACCCTGATAGCTGGGAGATGGACCAGGTGTCCCGTCCACTCATGTTCCACCAGTCGAAGCTGATGGCCTCTCCCTAGCCACCGACGGTATAGAAGGCATAGGCTCATACACAGACGTACTCCTCCGAGAGCGGCAACCGATGAAGTTGAGCAGTTTCCGGGCCAAGCTCATCGATCCCTCCAAGCGCTGGACAGCCAAATTGTGGACATGCGCCGGGACCTGCACATCAAGGAAATGATTAAAAGACAGGATAAACAATATGGAAATATGCGTGCAATAGATACATATGCATATATCAAAATTACTCACAGTAGCATCGGGATCCACCCGATATCGAGAACTCGGCTGCTCAGGGATCGGGATCACCAATCGTCTACGTGAACCATCCGGACCCTCATACAAAAAATGAGGATGAGGAACAAAATACTCTTGGGGACATGCACTTTCCTCTCTCTCCCGGGCCTCCACTTGTGGACTCCTCAGTCTCATCTTCACATACTCATCATAATTAAGCCCAAAGATGACAAACTCCTCATACCGCACCCCCGCCCTATTCCGGACCAGCTCTCCCTCATCCATCTTCAAAGGCTGCATCATGTGCAGGGGAGGATCCCTAGGGACAATGAAAGTCGATCCCCGAGAATACTGACAGGTCACTCGATCACCCAGATACATAATGTCATAGTAAAACCCCACCAGGAGCTTCCTTGAGATCGTGACTACTTTGGCATCATTAATGACTTCATAATCAAGCCCATGCCACCAAGCTAGGTTCACTCTCCATGAGAAATCTCGCTCCAGGGCCCCACAAACCTCCTCATAGCTAACCCTGGTACTATCCCTTGTCTTCCCGCCAAGTCGGGCATTCTTCTGCCAAGAACGCATGGCCGGGAACAAACCAAGGTAATCATCCTTGATCCCCCACCGCTGCGGGCAAAAAACCTCGAAGCACCAGACCTGAGAAAGAAACAGAAGGACGTCATTTACAAATGTACATGTGCAATTAAAAATCATATAAGAAATAAATGACAAAGTAAGGAAGAACGAAAAGAATACTCACATCCAAGACAAATTGGAAGCAGTAAACAGAGTTCTCCTCCCCGCGAGAGAACTTATCCAGACCATAGTACATCTCGGTCAGACCGGCCTCTCCCCAAGCGTACCCACCAACCGCCTCCAAATCGGTTAAAGAACGAAGTAGAGCAAAGGGACACTTCGTATCACCATTGGGAAAAATGGTAGCAAAAAGAGCAAACCATAAAAAGCATCGGGCCAACCTCTCGGCCGTCATCATCTCAGAACCAGTTAAGAAAGCCTCAATCCCCGCGGTATTGGGTTTCTCCATCGGACCATACAAAATGCCGGTACCTCTCTCATCTGTAACCTGAAAGCCCAACAAGCCTGAGAGCTGATCAATGGTGAAATCCTCGAACCACCGAATGGTGTTACCCGTAAAGGACATGCCAGTGATAGCCGCAAAATCAGTAGGAGTAATCCTAACCTCCCCCCCACTTAAGGTGAAAAGTATGGGTGGTATCCCACCACCGCTCGCTCAAAGTCACATGAAGCGACTTATTTCGCTGAGTCAAGGCCACTTCCGCGACTGCTTCAATAAAGCTGCCCAGACCAGTATCAAGGACTATCTGTCGGGGACTTCTCTCCCCAACCCTAGCCACATCAGGGAATCCCATCCACAATGCGCGAACCGCTTCAGCGTCTCCCCGACTTTTCACGTGGGCAAGATTTGGAGTCCCTCGCCCCTGCAGGTAAAACACAGCAAAGGTATGATTAGATACAAAGAATAATATATACAGTGTGCACATGATAAAATATGTAAATACACGCAAGTATGTTATTATAAAAGAAAAATCATACCATTTCATCATAAAATTCCGTCTTCATTTGACAGATTTTATCCATTTTCGTTATAAAATTTTCGTTTCGTTATAACGGAGTTTTATTCATCTATCCATAAAATTCCATCTTCATTTGACGGATTTTATCCATTTTCGTTATAAAATTTCCGTTTCGTTATAACGGAGTTTTATTCATCTATCCATAAAATTCCGCATTCATTTGACAGATTTTATCCATTTTCGTTATAAAACTTTCGTTTCGTTATAACGGAGTTTTATTCATTTCATCATAAAATTTCGTCTTCATTTGACGGATTTTATCCATTTTCGTTATAAAAATTCCGTTTCATTATAACGAAGTTTTATTCATTTCATCATAAAATTCCGTCTTCATTTGACGGATTTTATCCATTTTCGTTATAAAATTTCCGTTTCATTATAACGAATTGTTATTCATTTCATCATAAAATTCCATCTTCATTTGACGGATTTTATCCATTTTCGTTATAAAATTTCCGTTTCGTTATAACTTAGTTTTATTCATTTATCCATAAAATTCCGTCTTTATTTGACGGATTTTATCCATTTTCGTTATAAAATTTCCGTTTCGTTATAACGGAGTTTTATTCATTTCATCATAAAATTCCGTCTTCATTTGACGGATTTTATCCATTTTCGTTATAAAATTTCCGTTTCGTTATAACGGAGTTTTATTCATTTATCCATAAAATTTCGTCTTCATTTGACGGATTTTATCCATTTTCGTTATAAAATTTCCGTTTCGTTATAACGGAGTTTTATTCATTTCATCATAAAATTATGTCTTCATTTGACGGATTTTATCCATTTTTATTATAAAACTTCCGTTTTGTTATAACGGAGTTTTATTCATTTCATCATAAAATTCCGTCTTCATTTGACGGATTTTATCCATTTTCGTTATAAAATTTCCGTTTCGTTATAACGTAGTTTTATTCATTTCATCATAAAATTCCGTCTTAATTTGACGGATTTTATCCACTTTCGTTATAAAATTTCCGTTTCGTTATAACGGAGTTTTATTCATTTCATCGTTAAATTCCGTCTTCATTTCACGGATTTTATCCATTTTCGTTATAAAATTTTCGTTTCGTTATAACGGAGTTTTATTCATTTATCCATAAAAATCCGTCTTCATTTAACGGATTTTATCCATTTTCGTTATAAAATTTCCGTTTCGTTATAACGGAGTTTTATTCATTTAATCATAAAATTCCGTCTTCATTTGACGGATTTTATCCATTTTTCGTTATAAATTTTCCATTTTATTTTAACGGAGTTTTATCCATTTCTTTCGCAAAAAAGAAATTCTGTCTCATTTAACGGAATTTTCACTTCAATTCACTAATTCCCAAAAGGTCCTTTTCGTTAGGAACTTTTCAATTTAAATTTTAAAATTCATTTTAATCCAATTTTTTTCCACATAAATCATATAATCATGTTCCATATAGCATATTAAAATTTCTCAAAGCAATAAAAATGTCCAAGAACGCATAGATAAAAGCATGCATAAAAGTTTGAGTTTTTATGATAAAATCCGAATGGTCCTTTTTATCCTCTTCCTCATGTTATCAATCCTCCTATGGCGACCCCTTCGCACTAATCCACCTTCCATTGTGTTAATCTTTCAAAATGACACAAGGATTTGAAGAAAAGTTTGAGTTTTTCCTCCTTTTTCTCTCTTCTTTCTCGACTTTTCTTTCTCTCATTCTTTCTCTCTGTTTCTGTCGAAATTCTGGTTCAAAAACCAGAAATTTGAAAGACAGGCCACACGACCTGTTTTACACTTTAATTTATTTTGGGCCTAATTGGCCCATTCAGCCCATCGTTGGCCCGTTTAATCCTTTCTCGTTCCAAAACTCTCCCGAGTATAAATTCCAATCATTCTTTCGAGTACAAATTTAACTCCTCTCCCGAGGTTAAATTTTCAAAAGTCAACATTTGACTTTTCCTTTCCCAAGTTTAAATTTTCTAACTTTTCTGTTAGAACTTTTCCGAACTTTATCCCCAGTAGCCCTTGTGCTCTCCTGAGTATAGATTTAAGTTACTCTCCCAAGTATAAATCTCTCTCCCCAGAAGAAATCCAATCCCAAGGATAAATCTCATTTCTGATTATATCGTTAGAATTTTTAACAATATTTTTAACCATTGTCGTTAAAATTTCAACGATAATCCCCAGTCAAGTCTCCACAATTTACAGATACTCTCCTGAGTATAAATCACTCCTGTTATCCATCGTTAGAACCTTTAACGTTATCAACTATAACGTTACCCATCATTAAAATCTTTAACGTTATCAACTATAACGTTACCTTTCGTCTCTAACCAACATCGTTAGAACCTTTAACGTTATCAACTATAACGTTACCTATCATTAAAATCTTTAACGTTATCAACTATAACGTTACCCTTCGTCTCTAACCAACATCGTTAGAACCTTTAACGTTATCAACTATAACGTTACCCATCATTAAAATCTTTAACGTTATCAACTATAACGTTATCCTTCGTCCCTGATCATGTCATCAGAAGTTAATGCAGTCTAACCATTGTTGTTAGAACATAAACCCCATTCCCCAGCAGGATGTTATCCTCTCCTGAGGTTAAAATCTAGAAGACATCGGCTAACACTTGTCTTTCTTATAAAGATAAGCTTTCGGTTAACTTTTCCGGTTTCTTCTCTTCTCTTTTCCTTCGAATAACCTCTCCAGAGGTTAAAATTCCTTTCTAAATTGCTTCAAACGCTCTCTCCATTCCCAACCCTAGTATTAGGACATTAAAATATCTTTCCCCCCAGCTTAGTCTGCCTTTTGTTTAGTTTTAATGCCTTAAACCTTGCCATTCTGTTAGGTTTCCATCAACTTCATTAAGATCCCCAGCGTAAGATCTCCTGTCACTTCATTAAGATCCCCAGCGTAAGATCTCATGTCACTTCATTAAGATCTCCAGCGAAAGATCTCCTGTCATTTCTTTAAGATCTCCAACGTAGGATCTCCTGTCACTTCATAAGGTATCCCCCAGATTGGGATCCTTATTTGTTTCGACGACCCCACTTTCTTCGTAAGTAATGTCGCCGAGGGGCTACTGTAAGTACCCCAATCTGTGTCACTAGATTGTCAAAAACACTCAAAGGTAACTTCCAATAAGTTTACTTTTCAAGTTCAAAGCCTTTCTGAACTTCGTGAAAACTCAAAAGGACCTTCTGGGAATTTCATTATTTCAGGGATCTTATGGGAATTTCAACTGTAAGTGCCTCAAGTCTGTGTCATTAAATCATTAAAAACACTCAAAAGTAAATTTCCAATAAGTTTACTTTCAAGATCAGAGCCTTTCTGGAACTTTTCAGAATTCAAGGACTTTATTGGAATTTCCAAAAGTTCAAGGATTTCTTCCTTCCTTTCAAAAGTTCAAGGTCTTTTCTGAGAATGATCAAAGATCATATACCTTTCTTCATTTCTCAAAAGTTCAAGGACCATTTATGGAATTTTCCAAACCAAAAGGACTTTCCTGGAATTTCATAATATTCCAGGGACCTTTAAGGAATTTTCAGTCACTATTCATTAAATCGAGACGTGCCCGGGACCGTTAAAATTAAAAGTGTATTAAAAATACATTAGAACACGTTAAAAATATCACTTTTTCCAAAAACGTCTTTTTTCCGGACCATTTCGGGAATTATTCGGACAAATAATTAACAAAACTGTCAAAAATCGACAAAAAACAAAAAAGATTAAATTCGATGAATTTACCTCGAAGTCAAATCAGTCAAATCAATCAAATCAGAAGGTAAATGACCAAATTGCCCTTTTTTAAGGACAGGCCACACTGCCTGTTTTGCAATTTTCACCCCTATAAATAGAGAGGTCGACCTCTCCATTTGGGACCTGAATTTTTACACCCAAATTACTCCCTTTCTATCCAGAGAGCTTCCAGAGAGAGAGAGTGTGTGTTTTAGTGTGTGTTCTTGGTGAAAATCCCATTTTTCATCAAAGATTGTTAAGTTTTAAACACTTTGTTAAAGTTTTCAAACACTTTCCAACATCAAAACCCCATTCCAGCCTTCCTTTGGCCAAATCCACTGAAGATAGAGAACAAACCAAGTAAAAATTGGTATAACTCTCCTTCCCTTTCTTTTTTGTTAGTTTATTTACATTTTCGTTTAGTTTTTAGTTAACTTTTTAACACTTTCTGTTATAAAAACACATTTTCTGAGAACTAAACTCATTTTACTGCTTTCATAAGACTTATTCTGAGTCTAAAAATCATTTTCATCAAAAACATCATCTTTTCATCAAAAAAGGTTACATTTCCGTTAGGTTTTCCGTTAAAAAACTAACTTTTTAGTCACAAAATCACATTTTCCGTGAACAAAAAGGCTTTTTCTGGTTTTTAGAGTCTTAATCTGAGTACAAAAATCATTCTCCATTAAAAGGTTATACTTTTCCACTAAAAGATACACTTTCCATTAAAAAATTAACGGTCTTCACTAAAAAGTTAACACTTTTGCAATAAAAGTTAACGCTTGGGCCTAAAATCAATCTTTTCAAACTAAGAAACCTTTTTCTAGTTAAAGTCATCTTTTTCTTTGTAAAGAGGTCACCCACTTTCCTTAGAAGTTACTTTCCTCGTTAAAGTTACTTTTTCGGTTAAATTGCCAGTATGTAATTATTGTGGTTTCCGTGATTTATGCCTTCGGACCATTTGGTTCGTTGGCATCGCATTTAAATGTAATAAATTTACGTCTTCTGTGACCGTTTGGTCCGCTGACACCGTACTTAAATAACGCATTTACGTCTTCTGTGATCGTTTGGTCCGCTGACATCGCAATATATGAACTGTTCGGCTCATGTAAAGTGAGATCCCCATCTATTCATAGAGTTAATCTGTGGCGTTCTCTACTTTTGAGTCTTTACTTTCAGTACTGTTTATTTCGAGACCGTTTGGTCCTCGTTGACACCGTTATTTAAATTCTGTTCGGCTCATGTAAAGTGAGATCCCCATCTCTTCACAGAGTTAATCCGTGGCGTTCTCTACTTTCTAGTCTTTACTTTCCGTACTGTTTATTCCGAAACCGTTTGGTTCTCGTTGACAATATATATATATATATATATATATATATATATATATATATATATATATATATATATATATATTATTGCTATTTTTCGATTCACTTTCAAGGCCTCAACCCGTCTCTATAATAGAGCTAACCAGTGGCCCCTTAAATGTTCGAATCTATAATGTCGCGGGCCATTTAGTTCGTTGACATTTTATTTTACTTTAACGCAATTTACCAGTCCAAGCCGTTTGGCTTGTCGATCGTTATTTACATTTCTGTCATTTACCAGTCCGAGCCGTTTGGCTTGTCGATCGTTATTTACATTTCTGTCATTTACCAATCCGAGCCGTTTAGCTTGTCGATCGTTATTTACTTTCCTGTCAATTTACAGTCCGAGCCGTTTGGCCTCGTTGATCGTCATTTACAAGTCCAAACCGTTTGGTTTGTTGATCGTCAATATATATATATATTATTGCTATTTTTCGATTCACTTTCAAGGCCTCAACCCGTCTCTATAATAGAGTTAACCAGTGGCCCCTTGAATTTTGGAATCTATAATGTCGCGAGCCATTTAGTTCGTTGACATTTTATTTTACTTTTACGCAATTTACAGTCCGAGCCGTTTGGCTTGTCGATCGTCATTTACTTTAAAAGTCTGAATCATCTATTTGATTTGTCGATCGTCCATATAAATATTATATATTGTTTATTTTAATATATTGATATTTTCATATTATTAAAAGGGCGCCGTTATAATGCCCGATTTTCAAGAAATCATCCATGTATTTCTTCCATTAATTAATATATATCTCATCATTTTTCAAGTCAAAGCTATCATCTAAATCATCATTTTCAACTAATATTTACACACACACACACACAAATTTCGAGAAAGGTAGAAAGACTCGTTTTACGAGGCATCTCGGGTGAGCTCGAATTATCTCTTCCCGAGGCGTAACTTAACCTCCGAACCCAACATCTCTGTTTTCAACCTTTTTTATGTTTTGGCTCATAATAAAAACGTCTCAGCCTTTTTCAAAAAGTTTTGGCTTATAATAAAAACATTTTCAGCCTTTTTCAAAGTTTTGGCTTAAAATAAAAATGGCATGTGTAAGTGCTCCAATTTGAGTTGCTAGTATTTTCGTTAGAAAACTAACAAAAGCCTTCACAAAATCCACCAAACCCTAACATTCCTAACTAACCCTAACTTTTCTAACTAGTTAGGGGTATTTTGGGGATTGCTATTTAGAGGGAGGCAAGTGAAAGAATCTAAGGAATGGTGAATTTCCTGAACAGGAAAACTGCAATTCTGCTGGCCTGGGTTGCTTGTTGACTTAAATATTCCTCCTGTCCAAAGCCTACAGTTGCATTTAATGAATAGTGCATGCGTGACGAACGATCCGCGCAGATCATATTACAGTCCGCGCGGACTATTTTGCCCCTCCAGTCTCCTATAAATAGAGGCCTTCAGCCTCATTTTTGAACAAGACATCTCACTCACAGAAGCTATTCTCTGGCGAAAAACAGAGAGAAAACAGTGGGAATCCTTAGATTGCCACCATTTTCTCCTGAGTCTTTCCCAATCTCAATCCAAACACTCTCAAATCACTCTTAAACACACAAAGCTCAAGCTTAAAACACTACTAAAGAGGAAGATTAGAGAGAAAACATAGAAGACTTAAGTGTTATCTACTTGTTTTCTCTTTGATCAACTCCAATCAACACACACTAAACACACTTAAAGCCTTGGATCTATTCAAGCCAAACACAACATTGACAAGAAGATTGGGCTTAACCATCATTGGTAAACCCTCCTTCTTTAAAACTTAAAACACTCTTTAATTTCATGTCTTAATTTACTTGTCTTTAATTTCTTTGCATTTACTTTACTTGCCTAGTTTAATTTCATTTTGTTTACTTTACTTTACTCCATGTCTAATTTAACTTAAGCTTTGACCTAAGATGGTCATCTTGGAGTTCATCTCCATGAATGACCATCTCAAATGGTCTTCATTTCACTTTCTAGTTTGATTTTCTTCATTTTACAAGTCTTTCCCTTTCCCATTTGCTCCAAAACCCCTGTTGGGCCCTGCGTTTTTAAGTCAATTTGTTTACAACTTACACCTAACAACTTGGTACTAACAACTTGAGCTATTCTATTACAACTTGATCTTCTGCAGGTTGGAACATAGTTTCGTTAACCCTATTTTTCAGGGAACGTGTCAAAGGAAGAGGAGACTAGTTCAAAGACGTTTTCTCATCGAGTAGGTCGTTATCCCCTCCATCAACAAAAATGGCGAAGATATCTCTACTGATCAACCTCTTTCCCGAGTTTATAGGCCCATTATTCTCTTTGTAATTAGCCATTGTAGAGAGGTATAAAAGGGACATAACACTGTATTTTGCACATACATGATTCACTAGCTTAAGCTCCCTTGTGTACGCTCATAGTTTTGTAATCACCACCATTCTTAGTAAACTTTCGGTCAAGGCAGGTTCCAAAACCTCCCGGGGTTTTATGCCGGCGAACAAGTTGTTCAAAGGCTTTCCCTAGTCAACAAACAACTTGTGTCAATTTCTATACACTTGATAATCATTGTACCTTGATTCATATCACTTTAGTCACTTTTCCTATCATCGAAATATACTTGTTGAAATTTGACCAAAACAATTTGGCGCCGTCCGTGGGAAACTTTGATTATTTGCGTAGAAATGGTTAATCCATTGTCCGGCAGTCAGACTCGGCCGATCCCTGTTTCCAGCTCCCAAAGCAATCCACCCTTGAATGCGGAAGCTGTCAATTTGGAGATAATGACCAACATGGCTGATATGCTGAAGAAAGTGAATGACCGGTTGGATGCTCAGGAGCATACAAACACCATGATATTCAATGCCATTGATGCCATGCGTAAAGTGAAGCAAGCTGAGACTCAAGTATCTACCCCATTCTCACCTTTGTATCCCAGATCTTTGTTTGGTGCAGGTACAGGACCAAGCCATGTCGGAGATATCCCTATGTCCAATACCTTGCCAGCAGAGAGCACAATCGTGACATCCATTCCGCTCGAGCAACCAAGATTCAGCCTCCAAGCTAGCCAACCTGTGCTATCATCTTGCTACACTTATGACACACCCCCAATGGGGCAAGTAGGGATTTTCTTTAATGCTTTTGATACTTTCGCACCTCAGCCTAATAACACTCCTCTTTTCGTAGAGAACCAACTTGTTAAAGAAATGCAAACCATTAAAGAGTTGCTGCGAAGCGTGCTCGGAGTCAACTTGCCATATCACCAAGTTTCTCCAACTTGCTATAACGAATCTCGTTTTGTTCCAGCAATAGCTGGTGTGGAGATCCCAAAAATGTTTTCGGTCCCTCATATGAAGAAGTATGATGGGAGCACCGATCCAGCAGAACATGTGTTGCTGTATCAGGAATCAATGGATATCATAAGTATCCCCCCTATTTTTAAAGAAGCATGTTTTTGCAGGGGCTTTGGCTCGACTTTGTCAGGACCGGCCTTAAAGTGGCTAACAGGGCTTCCTCTGAACTCAATTTCTTCTTATGCTCAACTTGTCAATATGTTTATCAATCAATTTTCGTGCAATAGGGCATTTGACAAGTTGACTAGTGATCTTTATAGAATTGTGCAGCAACCTAACGAAAATCTTAAAGAGTATATGCACAGGTTTTACAAGGAGGCAGTCACTATACCCAACTTGGACGTATCTACAGCCACCGAAGCCTTCCGTATAGGCCTGAAGAAGAGTTTCCTATTCTATAATGAGTTGGTGATGAATCCAGCGAAACAACTTGAGGAGATCAGAACCAGAGCCTTGCCTTTCATCAGACTGGAGGATGATAGCCTGGCGATGGGGAAGTCAACTGGGAGGACCCCTACTCCCCTATTTGAGCCCTCTGACAGAAGACCGGATTCCCATCACTATAAGTCCAACAGGGGCAAACCCCCTGTTAAATCTGAATCTTCTAAAGTTCATTTTGTAGATGATGATCAAGATGGAGAAGATAATGATTATCCAAAAATTTCTGAATACTGTTTTTCTATGGACACTGCAGGAATCCTGTGCGCCATGGGAAATCTTGGAGACAAAGCAAGGTGGCCCAAGAAGAGTGACAAGCCAACAACTTGGAAGGACAAGTCCAAGTGGTGTGCGTTTCATGAGGATTTTGGGCATACCACTGAGAATTTTTTTGCCTTGAGGAAGGAGATTGCTCATTTGTTATCCAAGGGTCTTCTCAAGGATTTGTTGGGTAAGAAGAGGGTCAGAAGCGAATCTAAAGAGCCTGATTCGGGAGAGCAGTCCAGGCTGGAGAAAGTTGCACCTCCTCCAGCCACCAAGGTAGTAAATGTTATTTCAGGTGGGTCCCATATTTGCGGCACAACTTATTCTGCGGCCAAGCGTCATGCCAAGAGTTCTAAAGAGGATCAGTCGGAATTGCCCTCAGGGCGTCGTGACTTCACAGATGGTCAGGTTATCTCCTTTGAAGATGAGGATAAGGACAACACGTTGGACCCTCACCATGATGGTCTAGTTGTTCAGGTACAGATTGCCAATTGTATGGTCAAGAGAATCCTGATCGATGGCGGCAGCTCAGTCAATATAATCTTCACTCATGTTCTTGAAGATATGGGCATTCCTTTATCCGAAGTTATGAAGAATTCAGCCGTGCTAGTGGGGTTCAGTGGTGAAGTGAAGCAGACGGTCAGGGAGATCAAGTTGCCACTCTATTTGGAGGGTATGAATTCAATGGAAAGGTTTTGTGTGATTGAATGTTCTTCCTCGTACAATGTCATTTTAGGGAGACCTTGGATCCACAACATGAAGGCCGTTCCATCAACTTATCACCAGTGCGTCAAGTTTCCAACACCTTGGGGTGAAGCCAAGTTGAAGGGAAACCAGCAAGTTTCTAAAGAGTGCTACAAGGTCAACATGAAAGCAAGCTCAGCTCCCCGGCAAGCATAGCAATTAAAGAAAAAGGCCCAGGATGTTCTTGAAGCAGTGGAGCATGAGACGAAGAATGTTTCTGTCGATGAATTGAGTCCTGAGGCCCAAGTGCAAGTTGGAATAGACCTCCCGTCTGAAATTGAAGAAGAGCTGATTGAGTTCTTGAAAAGCCAGAAGTGTTGTTTTGCATGGAAGCATAAGGACATGACAGGGATAAGCAAGGACATCATTACTCACAAGTTGAACATTGATCCAACCATCCGTCCTGTTCACCAGAAAAGAAGGAAGTTTGCCCAGGAGCGGAACCAGATCATAAAGGACAAAGTTGAAAGGCTCTTGAAATCCAAGATGATCAGGGAAGTTCAATACCCAAGGTGGTTAGCTAATGTTGTGGTGGTAGAGAAAAAGAATGGCAAGTGGCGAGTATGCGTGGACTTCACAGACTTGAACAAAGCTTGTGTCCGAAAGATCCGTTCCCTCTTCCTCATATTGACTCTCTAGTTGATGAAACAACTGGCCACGACATCTTGACGTTCATGGATGCATCCTCAGGATATCAACAAATTCAAATGGAGCCCTCAGACCAGGAAGATACGGCATTCATGACTCCGGAAGGTATATATTGTTATATTTCTATGCCATTTGGTCTTAAAAATGCATGGGCAACTTATCAGAGGTTGGTGAACAAGATGTTTAAAGATCAACTTGGAAAGACGATGGAAGTCTACATAGACGATATGGTAGTAAAGTCCAAGCGTATTGAAGATCATGTTGAGCATCTGGCCGAGGCGTTCAGCATCTTGAAGGCTTTCAACATGAAGCTCAATCCGGCAAAGTGTAACTTTGGTGTTAGAGCAGGAAAATTCTTGGGCTATATGGTGACCAAGAGAGGAATTGAAGCCAGTCCCGAACAAATCAAAGCCATTATCAACTTGGAGTCTCCTAAAAATATCAAAGACGTCCAAAGGTTAACAGGTAGAGTAGCTGCTTTAAATAGATTTATATCTAAATCCTATGATAAGTGCAGGTTATTCTACGAAGTACTAAGGAAGAATAAACTCTTCTAATGGACTGATCAACATGAGGCAGCTTTTAAACAACTTAAAGAATATTTGGTGACCTCACCCCTACTTGCCAAACCAGAACACGGTGAGCACTTGTATTTATATTTAGTTGTATCCGAAAATGCAGTTAGTGCAGTGTTGGTGAAAGAAATCCAAGGCGAACAGCATCAAGTTTACTATGTAGGCAAGTCCTTACTAGATGCTGAAACGAGGTATTCTCATCTTGAAAAAATAATTTTAGCCTTAACCACTGCTGCTACAAAACTGCGTCATTATTTCGAAACACATTCTATAACTGTTAGAACTAACTATCCTATGAGGAATGTGTTAAGAACTCCAGAGATGTCAGGCAGGTTGGCCAAGTGGTCAGTCAAGTTGAGCACGTATGACATTTCATACGAGCCAAGAACAGCCATCAAATCTCAGGCCCTAGCCGACTTCGTAGCCGACTTCAGTCCAAGTTTGCAGCCCGAGGTGGAACTGGAGGTACAACAACTTGAAGGTAAAACAATCCCTAGGTTTTGGACATTGTTTACAGATGGAGCATCCAATTCCAAAGGAATTGGCTTGGGAATTGTTCTGAAATCCCCTCAAGGTTATATCATACCTCAAGCTGTATCTTGTGAGTTCAATGCAACAAATAATGAAGCTGAGTATGAAGCTTTAATCATGGGATTAACAACTGCTTTAAGTTTAAATATCATGCATATAAATGTATATGTTGACTCTCAACTGCTCGCTAACCAATTTAATGGCAGCTATATGGCGAAACATTCTAAGATGACTCTGTATCTCCAACATGTTAAGGCCCTGGCTTCAAAATTTCTATCATTCACCTTGGAACAGGTCCCTAGAGAAGAAAATATAGAAGCTGACGCCTTGGCCAACTTGGGTTCAACTTGCAAATCCATGCTGCATACTAGTATCCCCATTATTTATGTTAGATTCCCGGTAATAGACCAAGTTGAGGAAACTCAAACGGTTATTCAACCTAGTGGGGCGCAAGATGTGGAACCATCTTGGACTCGACCTATAATTGAGTTCCTTCAACTTGGAACTATTCCTCCAGATGTTAAAAATGCTAGATCTTTTAAGATTCGCACTTCCACTTTCGTTTTAATAGATGATGTCTTGTTCAAGAGATATTTTGCAGGGCACTACTTGAGATGTATTGATAGCAGTCAAGTTGAACTGGTGCTAAAAGAGATTCATGAAGGAATATGTGGGAATCATTCTGGTGGGAAGGCATTGGCGTCAAAGGCCCCCAAGACAGGATATTATTGGCCAACCATGCGTCAAGATGCCATGAGCTATGTACAGAAATGTGATGCTTGCCAAAGACACAGCAACATCTTGCATCAACCTGCTGAGCCTCTACACCCTATTGTTTCATCCTGGCCTTTCATGCAATGGGGCATGGATATTGTGGGCAAGTTACCGAGAGCCCCTGGGGGCAAAGTGTTCATGTTGGCGATGACCGATTACTTCTCAAAGTGGATCGAGGCAGAAGCTTATGTGCAAATAAGAGATAAAGAGGTAATTTCATTTTTGAAGAAAAATATAATTAGCAGGTTTGGTGTGCCATCAGAGATCATATGTGACAACGGGTCACAATTCATAAGTAAGAAGACCAAAGATTTTTGTGCTCGCTGGGGCATCAAGTTGATCATGTCTACGCCTGTCCACCCTCAAGCCAATGGCCAAGCTGAATCAAGTAACAAGTTGATCGTCAACAACTTGAAGAAGCGCCTGGATCAAAAGAAAGGGAAGTGGGCCAAAGAGTTACCACTTGTGCTTTGGGCAGATAGGACCACTTCAAAAGGAGCCACAGGTAGAACCCCATATTCTTTGGTGTACGGGGCAGAAGCTGTAATTCCAGTTGAGGTGACAATCTCAACAGCAAGGTATGGCTTATTAACTCTAGATGAAAATAATCTCTTGCTAACCCAAGATTTAGATACCATTGATGAGATCAGGGACTTAGCCAAAATAAGGATGACGGCTTACCAACAACGAATTGCAAGATCTTACATCAAAAATGTCATAATCAGAAGGTTCCAGGTTGGTGACTTAGTTTTAAGAAAGGTATTTCAAAATACAAGAGAATTGAATGCAGGTAAACTAGCTCCCAAGTGGGAAGGCCCATATCTCATCGACGCTGAAGCTGGTAACGGTGCGTATTGGTTATCCACCCCAAGTGGAGACAGAATCCCTAGGAGTTGGAACGCCATCCATTTGAAGCTCTATTTTATGCAAGTCCAGTTGTTAATAACTAGACTTCTCAGGTATGATTTATTTTTGTTGTCAAGTTCATTCACATCTTTCAAGTTATCAAGTTTTATTGAGAACCTTTACTAACTTAAGCATTGGAGGGGCTAACATAAATTTGTTTTGCAAGGTACAACTTGAACATGCAAAGTAGGCTCAACATGTTGACACGCCAGTACGGCTGATACATGTTGGGACCTAAAGTTGGAGTAGGCCTAAGCATGTTAACACGCTAGTACGGCTCCAACATGTTTGGACCTAGGAAGAAGAATTGCAACATGTTGACACGCCAGGACGGCTGATACATGTTGAAACTCTAGCTGGAGAGGGATAGAACTTGTTGACACTCAAGGACGGCTGATACTTGTTCTATCTCTTCAAACGGTTACCTCTGATCAAAGGTACAATTTACATATGGTTAAAAGATATTCATCTTTTCTTACGAATTAAGGTTTTGACACCTTCGCCTGGGCGCACGATTTCACACTTGTTTCAAGTTATGACTGTTGGTTGTAACATTTTCATGTTACCTTCTGTTAATAGCATCAACATGTTATCTAAATAAACGCACAAATATTTCTGAAAAGCATTCCTATAAAACCATAAGCTGTCCCCAAAAGATTTTGCAGTTGAAGGGCAAGTTGGATAAGCCAACCAACCCTTTAAAAACCTAAGAAAGCTTGGAGTACTAGTCCAACCTAGCACTCCCAACTAAATTGTTTTGGGCTCTTAAGAGCCATTACATGCCAAAATAAAATTGTCTTGGGGACGTTCCCCCCCCCCATTTTTGTGCATACCAACAGAGGTATGCTGAATAAAAGCAAAAAATTGTTTTGTTCCTTCCAAATCCCCTTTTCAAAAAATTTCAAAATCTTTCAAATTTTTTGGCCGACTGCCGCTGATGTTGTGTTAGTTCCTTCCACTTGATCACTTCTCACAACTTGAGATACCACTATAGTACTCAAGGCTTTATCAGTATCATCAATCAAAGTTTCGAGGGCCATGAATTCACCTCTTCTACATCTGTTGGTTCTCCCATGTGGTCCTCTAAAATTCTTCTCTCCTCCTCCAAGTTCCAAGTTGAGGCTTGCCCGTTCTTGTATTCTTCCATCATCTGAATTCTGGCCTCTAGCAAAGTCTTGGTAGCATTGAACTTGAAGTTCCCCTCTGCGGCTTCAAGCTCCTTCATATGAGCTTCGTTCTCAGCACGAGCAACTTCCACTTCCTTCCCCAAAACCTCAAAATCCTTCTTCAATTTCTCTACCTCACCAACATACTCTTTCGCTTCCTTCTTCAAACTCTCTACTTCCTCAGCTCTTTTGGCGGCTTCCTTCCTTGATTCCACAGCTTCGTAACTGCATCTTGCTGCCTTGATCTTTAGAGTATCAACCTGATTCATGACAGGAACCATGATTTCTGAAACCTGTGAAAAAGAAATATTGATTTCCCCGTGAACTCCTTTTTTGTATAAGGTTCAAAATCTCTTTGTTTTACCTTGTCAATAAACTCAGCCATTGCAGTTTTGAATTTTTCCCTCGTCTTGTCCATGCCTAAATCATCGCTCGCATCCGTGGCCTCGGCCTCCACCAGCTTCCTCTTCTTTGCATCCTCCTTCTTCTTGGACGCATTCACATTAGAGCTTGATACAACAGACTTGGGAGTAGGAGGTTTACTATCTTTTCTTGCGAGACTTTTTGCCCTAGCCTCAGCCAGTAGGCCAGCAGCACTCACGGTATCTTTGGATCGAGTGGCCGCAAAAAAGGATGTAGAATTAGAATGATTTAAAGGAATTAAAACAAAAAATTGGAGACAGGTAGAGTTCTAAGATGCTAGATTAACCTGTAGACATCTTGATAGGCTCAGATATCGCTTCTTCAGGGTTAGTTTCTTGAGCCTCTTCAGGATTGGCTTCTTCTTCAGGATCTGCAGCAAACTGGACTGGCAATGCTTTGAAAGTCCTCTCTAGCGAATCCAACTTGTAAATCTCTATCACATTCTCCTCTGTTCTATCCTTATAAGCAAAGAGCACACTCAGCATCGCAACTAAGCCAAAAGGAAATTCAAGGAGTTAGTCAGCAAGTTGTTAAGAAATATCTTTGGAATAAGGAAAATTTATCTATACTACCTTGAGACCTCCACTTGAAATTAGCACCCTCCTCTGACACCAGGGTACTCTTCCTTGCAAAAAAGAACTTATTCTTCCACCCTCTATCAGCGAGATCATTGTTATCGTTCAAAAAAGGCTCCATACCAGTCCTAACCCTAAAACAAAATCTTCCTAAACCAAAACTCCTAATCTCCGTTGTGTAGGAAAATTCCTCTAAACCCACCTCCAACTCTGTTTCTGCACTTAGCCTAACTAGGGTTTGGAGACATCGCCAACCTTGTGGCATGAGTTGGGCGTAATTAAGTTTTGTAGAAGCAAAAAACTTGGTGATTAAAGTTGGGAAAGGGAATTTCAAACCGATAACAAAGGGGTATTCAGGGAAACATACCCATTCAGGGGAATAGCATTCCGGAGTTAGGTCAGGGTGTGTGAAAAATTCGGTTTCAAACGCCATAGCACGATTTTTCTTGATAACCTCTAAGTTGGTGGCAGGAATTGAGCACTTTTCCTTATCTGGGTTCTTCAACATGTTTTGGGTTAGAAAACCCTCGGGCAGATCCTCACCACTCTCGATTAAAGTCACCGTCTTTTTCCTCCCCATTTGACAAACTTAAGCAGAAATCAGAGAGTGAAAAGAAAACGAAAACTCACCGGAAATTCCTTCCTTGATTCTCTCTTCGGTCTCCTTCCTCGGTTCTTCTTCTCGAAAAATCCCTTTGAAAGCAACCCTTTAGATTTTGTGAAAGGGAGAGTTGTGAAGAAGTCTTATTTATTGAGAAAGAAGTAGGCAGCAGTTGGGAGTCAAGACCATCATGACTTTCTGTTTTATTACTCAAACCGTCCCATCAAAACATTTTCATTTAAGAAACCGCCGTACTTAGCCTCCCTTTTTGGCAAACTTTTTTGAATCTTTTTGTCTCTTTATATTCCCCATTTTAAAATTCAAAAAGTTTGGGGGCAATTGTTGGGCCCTGCGTTTTTAAGTCAATTTGTTTACAACTTACACCTAACAACTTGGTACTAACAACTTGAGCTATTCTATTACAACTTGATCTTCTGCAGGTTGGAACATAGTTTCGTTAACCCTATTTTTCAGGGAACGTGTCAAAGGAAGAGGAGACCAGTTCAAAGACGTTTTCTCAGCGAGTAGGTCGTTATCCCCTCCATCAACAAAAATGGCGAAGATATCTCTACTGATCAACCTCTTTCCCGAGTTTATAGGCCCATTATTCTCTTTGTAATTAGCCGTTGTAGAGAGGTATAAAAGGGACATAACACTGTATTTTGCACAGACATGATTCACTAGCTTAAGCTCCCTTGTGTACGCTCATAGTTTTGTAATCACCACCATTCTTAGTAAACTTTCGGTCAAGGCAGGTTTCAAAACCTCCCGGGATTTTATGCCGACGAACAAGTTGTTCAAAGGCTTTCCCTAGTCAACAAACAACTTGTGTCCATTTCTATTCACTTGATAATCATTGTACCTTGATTCATATCACTTTAGTCACTTTTCCTATCATCGAAATATACTTGTTGAAATTTGACCAAAACAACCCCCAAGAATTCCCCAAGGATGACTTGGAATAATGACCACTTGATACAAAGTGGTGCATCATTATTCAAAGTCTAGGGATGAAAATGGGGTGAACTTGAAGCAAACTTCCCCGAAATGGCAATTTCCTTCAAAGAGATGTTTCTGTCCAGTAACTTTTCTTCAAGAACTCAGTTCATTTTCCTATTTTTTAGACACAGAAAACCTTGGAATTTCGTAATGGTCATAAAATACTTTTTGTAACCAACATCCAGAGGATTCCAGAAATATTTTTACTTTATTTTTCCACCAAGTTAAAGTCCTCCTTTCAAATTATTTTTCGAAGGTCAGTCTGTCAGTCTCTGAAAATCCAGATTTCATGTCTGAGATTTCCAGAAGGTTTTGGTCCATCAAATCATCTCCATTTGTAAAAATATTTTTCTGTAACCTTATTTAAGGTGTTTTAAACAACTTTCATTCTCTGACTTTCTTCAGATTCTGAATTTTTCAAGCCCTTAAATCCTTTTCAAAATCAAGTGTCCACTGTCCTTTTCATTCTGGCAGATTTGATATTCAAATTCCAAGGGTCTTTTGAGTGTCAAAACTCAACCCTAAAATCACACCAAAAATCTTGGAACTTATTTAATGCGTTAGGAAGAGTTCCCCTTTTTTAGTTTTCTGATTTTCCTTTTTTATTTAACCTAAGAAACACACACACACGAACACACAACAGTTTTTCGAGTAAAAATAGGAAGACCCGTTTACGGGGCATTCCGGGTGCGCGTGCTAATCGCCCTTCCCGGAATGTAACTTGACCTCCGAACCCTTGTCTCTTTTTCGGGCATTTTTCAAAGTTTTGGCCCTTAACTAAAATGGCGTGGCGACTCCGTTTGATCATCAAAGAAAAGTCCGACGATGTCTCCGACACAATTTGAACCAACCTTTTTCATAAACTAATTTTTCCTAAAACACCAAAATTCTAAAATACCCCTGGTATACAGTCCAAGTCCGGCCGGACTCCCTGTGCACTTTTCCTGAAATTGCCAGCAAGTCCCTAAAAATTCCAAAATTCACAAAACCCCCTGAAAATCAGTCCAAGTCCGGCCGGACTCCTTCTGCAATTTTCACCTATAAATAGAAGTTGCTGTCAAAGCATTTCATAACAACAAATTACCTCTAAAATTTCACCACAGCCCACGACACAACTCAGTTTCACCCCTCCCGAGCTCCCGTTTTGTCTCGATTCGCGTGAAACTTTCGTATTTCGATCAAATATGCCCCTAACAACTACGAAACACCGTTTCGAATCTCTTTCCGTGTCCCGTACACACCTCCCGAGCCAAATGAGTCGACCCTAGCCATAGGTACAACTCCCTCTCTCTAATCTCTCGTTTTGCCTCGGTTTACGCGCTAATCGCTATAACCGTTCCGAACATCGTTATCGAAATGTAGACGCCTCCGTCTAACGGGGTCCGATACGTTTTAGCCCCTCGATCCTCTTCTCTTTCCGTAAGAGAAGTAATCACGGGTTAAAACGGCGTTCCGACCCCGTTCCGTTTACTTTTACGTCATTTACACGTCCGGATCGATCGATCCGTTGATTGTCATCTACTTTCTATCATTTACCAATTCCAGACCGTTTGATCCGTCGAACGTCATTTACTTTTCTTGCACTTTTACAACTCCGAGCCGTTTTGGCTTGTCGATCGTCATTTACGATTCCGGATCGTTTGATTCCGTTGACACTGCTTTAAATACTGTCATTTACAAAGTCTGACCCGTTTGGATCGTGATAGTATTTAATTTCAAAGTCCGAGTCATAACCCGATTCGTTGATTGCATATCATTTAATACGTTTTTCCCGTAAAATCGTTAACAATGTAATGCCCGGTTCAAAACCGGAGTTCGTCCTTCGAACTCTCTTTCAAAACGCGCGAAATGACGTTTGCCACGCAAATGCTCATCTTTAAACTAAAAGCCGCCATTTGAAACTCAAAATCATTTAATACGCTTTTTCCCGTAAAAATCGTTAACAATGGTTCCCCCGGTTCAAAACCGGAGTTCGTCCTTCGAACTCCCTCTCAAAAGGCTCAAAATCGACGTTTGCCACGCAAACGCTCATTTCTGTCCCAAAACCGACGTTTGTCATTCAAACGCTCATCTTTTTCAACAAAGTCACCTAATCAACGTTTGACATTCAAACCAAGATTAAGCTTGTCATTCAAGCCCCCATTTCAAAACACACACACACACACGCACACGTTTTCGAGAAAGGTAGAAAGACTCGTCATACGAGGCGTTTCGGGTGATATCAATATACTCTTCCCGAAACGAACGTGACCTCCGAACCTAACAATTTCTGATACTAAAAAAAGCTTTTTACTCGTTTTTGCTACCAATAAAAATGACCCCCTGTTTTCAAAAGCCTTTTCCTAAGTTTTTGCTACCAATAAAAACGACACCATTTTCAACCAATAGCCGTTTCTCAACGTTTGGGCTCAAAATACAAAAACCGCGTGGCGACTCCTCTCAAATCCCATGAAGCGAGGTCTCAGACACCAACCCTCCGCGAAAGACAACCGCCTTCCGCCGCCGCGCGAAATCCGAGTAATTTCAGTTGGCGACTCCGCTGGGGAAAAGATACTTTTTTCAAAGCTGCCGATGTTTTAAAAAAAAAAAGCCTTCTGTGGGTCAAACTTTCGTTTACCCTTCCTCGTTTTCGTGTGCGTGTGTTCCTTCAAACCTCGAACGGTTTTCTCAAGGGCATTACATTGTTGTCATTTCAAAATCATACCATGTTTGTGCATTCCCATTCATGTTTGATTCTCATGCTATCCTTTTGAACTGCGCATCATAATGCTTTAAAACACATTCTGAAAAATCTCTGTTTTACTCAGAAAAAAAAAAGAATTTTAGTGACAACACACTACTCGCACTTGCTGCCTCGGTACACCGCACTTCACGTGCACTTGCTGCCTCGGTACACTGCACACTACAACCCGCAACCCGGGATGGCCTTATCAGTTGCACCCCAATTGGTCTGCCAGACACCTTTCGAGGGCGCACGGGGTCGTCCCAAACATCCCATCCTAGCCTGTGTAAGCCATGCACTCTTTGTGTCACACTTTGTCCAAGACCCCGGTTGGTTTTTGGCCTAGTTCGTGTCATAAAGCCTAAGTGTATGTTTTTTACGCCGGGTTCCGCCACGAGTCAAGCTCGAGAGGTTAAGACCGAAGGTCGTTCCCGACCCTAAGTCTTGAGCTTTTCAGCCTTGACTTTGATGCGGAGCTCTGCCGAAAAATATACCCGAAGGTTCAATGTGACACCGTGTCACCAAGCCCTCGCCGTATGCATCGTGCCAGTCACAACTTAGACAACGCCAAAAGCTAAGGTTCCTCGCGCAAGCGAGTCAGGAGAGGTCATGCCGAAATTTTGGCACAATCCCCGCCTTAACTTAAGGACGTTGACTTCGACCGTGGCCCACGTGTCACATACGTTGAAAGTTTGCGTGATCAGCTAGCCTTAAGTTCACTTTTATTTTGTCGGTGGAACTCGCTTGCCTTATAAGACCTCGCTCGGGATAGTCTGTCTCGAGAAAGATGATCTACAAATGGAATCGAGGGGCTTATAAGCGTAGTGATGAGATCCACTTATTAGAGCTCTAGGATTAGTTGCGAAAAAGAAGACACGCTCTTTTCCAACCGATTAGGACTCTGAGAAAACACGCTTTAAGTAAACATCAATCGGTAACTGCACATTGCACAAGCCCGAAACCTTGAGCCAAATACCCTCTTCTGAATCCTAAACCCTTCCTTTCGTTCCCTGAAGCGAGCGTAGTGGTTCAGATTTCCAGGTCAACGCCTTGCCAGAATCACAGTAACGGCAGCGTCAGACAGTTCTTCGGTTCCCTCAGTTCCCTCAGCCAGAATTTCCGACATGTCTAGCTCACCGAGAAATCGTGACGGGGAAGGACCCCTGCCATCGGTAACATATATGACCTTGGAAGAAGCCATCCGGGCCTGTGAGGTTCACAAAAGGCAGAAGGAGGATCAGCAGAATTTCGTGGTACAGCTTCTGAACGAGTGAGGTATAGCAGCTATCCCCCAGTCAGACGGTACTTTTGTCCTGGTCGAGGATGACGATTCCCCGAAACCAGTTCACCAAACCTTCAATCAGGTTCCTCCCCCGCCAACGTACGGGATGCCTTCTAACCAAGGAAACAGCCGACCTAGGCTCCACATTGCCACCTCTCAGGGCAACCCTAGCATATATGGCCAGCCCAGTGCTAATCCCATCACTCAATACCACCAGCGCACCGCTGGACCATCTCAGACAGATGCAAACATCCTTCAATACCCTCCCGGGTTTATCCCTTTGCCTATACACGAATCCCAAAACACCGGGGACAAACCCCTATACAGTTCAGAGAAGGCCCACATATACCCACATATATCAAGCCTTCCACCTCCAATCACTACTGCTCACATGATAGCACCCGGCGCCGAGCCTCAAAGTCCACCACTGGACCCAACTTTAGCCTGGATGGTCGAACAAATGAAAGACCTGAAAGCCACCATGAGCAGCTCAAAGCAGGAAACGCTCAAATCCACGGATCCGGGAATGGTCACGCCTCTCCCTGCCAAGTTCAGAATGCCGGAGATGGACCGATTCGACAGAACCGAATGTCCTCAAACGCATGTCGACACCTACGTTCTCGGCATGAGATCAAAAGGAGCAACCCTCCAGCAAATGGCCGACCACTTCCAGCATACGCTTAAAAGTTCAGCGTTACGATGGTTTCTGAGGGTCAAGCCTGCGGATCACCACACCTGGGATCAGATCAGTAACATCTTCCTGGAACGGTACCGATCCAACTTAGAGTGGGAGACGAGTCACGAGGACTTAATCACCACTGAACAGAAAACGGATGAAAGTGTCGGGGAATTCTACAAGAGGTGGAGTTGGAAACTCTCCGAGATCATGGAGCCACTCTCCAAGGAGGAACAGATGCGGATCTTTAAGTCATGCTTAAGACCGTCCATCAGAACTCTTATCAGTCACCATTTCTTCCCAGATCTTCGGGCCATGGTCCATGCCGGCTCACAGTTCGAGAAGGATCTCAAAGAAAAGTTGGCTGCTGCACAGCCATACAGATACCGATCGGCAGCTGCATTCAATCCCGCGCCGGCCCCCGACAAAGGGAAAGATACTTCTGTCAATTATATCCATCAGGGACAGCAGTCGGGTAACAGAAACCCCGTCTCACAAAGCAATAACTCCACTTCGAAGCAGCCTGCCGTACACTTCGATAAGTTGGACATGCCGCTAAGCAAGATGCTGGAGGGGTTAATCAAGGAAGGTCTCCTTAAACCCATTGCAAATTACAAACCAAAGAATCCCGTAGCCAATGCGGACAAGAACAAGTACTGCGCCTTCCATCAGTATCACGGCCATACCACAGACAACTGTTTGGGGTTACGATACGAAATCCATAACTTAATAGAAGAAGGCAAATTGGAGCGTCCCCGTGGGCCCAATACAGTCGGAAACCCTTTTCCGAACAATAACAGTGTGAATTCCATTGAATGGGTGCCTAAGAATATTGCCGCAGAGCCAGTTTCTCCGCCTCTTCCAGCCGGGTCCTCATCTAATGTCCACATCAGCTACGATGTTTGTGACTGCTCCGCCTGCCTGGAGTACGAGTCCCAAGACATGGTTCGGAGCAATCCTCCGAGAAAACAGAAGAAGAAGTCCTCTCAACAGATGCTGAGAGAAAGGTATGAAGCTGGGGACACCAGTGTGGGTACGCTCGGAGAGCCATCCGGGAGGTTCGACTACTATGTACTCTACTCCAGTCAGTCCTCCCTTCCTCCAGGCCATGCAGCTTTAGAGCAGACAGGGGTGGAAAAGCCGAAAAGTCCCGCTGAAACCAGAGTTCAAGCCCCAGGGCTCCGGAATACCTCAGACCTTGTTAACCTTACTACCAGTCAGAGATAAAACCCCCCGCGGGATCAGCTAAGATTCAACTTATCCAGCTTTCGAGCCCGGACTGGAAAAGGAAGATCAAGGTCAGCTTGGCACTCGCACTAAATCAACGTGCTAACTAAGGGCGGCAACCACCACAAACAACCTCAACGCAATCCCGAGGTTCCAGCAAAGGCTTTACCTCGCAAGAGAAAGACAGGAAACGGATGGCTGGACGACTCTCCTTCTCCGGATAGAGATGAGATCTACGATTCCCGACTGTATGGAAGTATGATCACGTTCTGTGATGAAGACCTACCGAGAGATGCCTCGGGGCACAACGAAGCTCTGTACATCACCCTCAAGCTCAACACCATATCACTCCCCGGAGTATTGGTAGATAACGGGTCAACCGTTAATGTCCTCCCTCTCAGCATGATGCGAGCCCTGCGCATCAACGAAAGCCATCTGATTCCGTCTACTCGAACTATCAAGGCCTATGACAGCACGTCTCGTCCCATCCTGGGGACGGTGACTCTGGAACTATGGTTCGAAACCCAAATGGTGCCAGCAAAATTCCATGTGATGGACATTCCGTCCGAGTTCACAGCTCTCTTGGGACGCCCTTGGCTACATCACATGAAAGCCATAGCCTCCACTCTCCATCAGTGTGTTAAGTTCATTAACCAGTAGGGAGATCTCGAAGTCATTAGAGAGGAAAGTTTCCTCATTGGAAACGAAGCCGAGACAGTGGCCAAGCGTGCACGCAGTCATGCACTGGGGCTACCTCCTTCAAACCAACCAAGGGACTATCGGGGCAAATCTCGTCAGAATCCCTCAGAGTTCGGAGGTGCTAACTATGTCAACGTACTTGAGCAGGCAGACCCTGAAGCAGTCCGATACATCAAGTTCAACTGTCGTTTCCAACATTTGGAGGCAGATTGGAAAGAAACGCTGAACATCGCCATGATACGGGCACACAAACCCCCTGTCTCTGCTCAGAGATTTGTAAGCATTCTTCAAACCAACTCTCTGGCCCCGCCAGGCGAAGAGATTTTCGTAATAAAGGTCAATAAGCACCGTCATTCTCGTGGTGAATGCATGGAAGTTGTGTGGGATGTCCTCCACGAGGAACTACCCGCTGCACCCCTTTTCTCCAATGAAGGGCATGATGTTTTTCTAGCAACTCCAGCAACGCAACCAGATGCAATACGTCCCTACACCTGGATTGAGCGGTCATGTTTTTCTAGCAACTCCAGCAACGCAACCAGATGCAATACGTCCCTACACCTGGATTGAGCGGTCATACAATGACGAATCAGGACTCTCCAGAGTCGAGGACGCGGCAGAACCGCAAGAAGATCCCTACATTCACATGCTCAGTTTCGAGGACGGCACCAGTTCCAGAGATGTCACCTACGACAACGGCTCCAACACCATGGAGATTGTCAAGCTCAATGTCCAGTACAAACAGCTATCCAACAACTGGAAGCAACTGGTTCACACGACAAAGAAGCCCTTAGATTAAGTAGCTGACAACGACTTTGTCAACATCATCTATTCCAGATATTCTGATGTCACCAGGGATCCGGTCCTCATTATCAGGTTCTGCCATGCCAAAGTCACCCTCGACGACTGCCTGCTCATGGTAAACGAGGCCCTGGCTAACCGAGCTCAGAGCTCACCATCGCTTCCAACTATCAGCCCCAGTGGCAACCGGCCCGTGCCATCAGTCAAGCTTATACCCGCAAGCGCCGCCAAGGCTAAGGGAAACAGCGAAGGAGACAAAGCTCCTCACCCTGCTACAAATCAGATCAACCTCGGGAATGCTTCCGGCAGCCACCCCGAAAACATCTGTGAAGGTCTTCCCTGCAAGACATCGTCAGCTTCCAACATCGGAAATGACCACCTCAACATCAACATGCTCGAGTTCGATCCTGCTCCCAGTCATCACGACAACGGATTCAGACCTCCCTCCAGCAAACTGCTAGCTCTGATAGACTTGGCGATCGAGTGAGATCATGAGACTGTCAACATCGCAGAGTTCAACACCCCTGTGGGTTCAATCAAACAGATTTGGGCAAACTTCTTGGTAGCTGAGATCAAGGAAGGCCGCGTGGAATGTCCCAGTCCGACTTCCTTCGTCAACATCATCCAAGTATTTCCGCCTTTCGGAGATCTAGATGTAATCACAGTTCTAGACACTAGCCAGACGGCACGCACCTACGGAGACTGTTTAGCTCTCGCAAGGAAGGCCCTCATGGAACTAGCCGCTCAAGAAAGCTGTCTCTGGGACGAGGACCAAGCTCGAAAGACCTACAGGGACCAAGCCCTTAAAGTGTCACAAGCAGCTTCAGATAGAAATCTAGAGGCTACTCTAGACCAGTTCGACCTCAAGGGTTTTGCTCACGGCAATTTCCTGGACTACCGTCTGTTCTCATCCAGCCCCCTCTGCCAAACGAGGGTGGCCAACGGTCCCGATGACCTAGGAGATGGAACGGCATAGCAGAACAAATACCAGCACTTATCTCCACGAGGAAAGCAAGTTCTCTGTGAAGTCGACGACGAAGAAGATGAAACTATTCTCTTCCAAGTCGGGCATGAAGTCAACAAAACCGGAATCCCAAGGGTCCTGGGGGGATGGAAACGGATCATTTCCGCACTCAAATTGAAAGGCCAACTCAGGGAGGAAGGTCTATTCAAAAATAGGAGGAAGATAGGAATATATCTTGAGCAACTACTCAGGGAGACTCCACAGTCTACGACATTCGTTTACAGAGACGATCGACTGGGTCAGCCACCGGTTACATGGGCAGATGTTCGGGAAGCCGTGTACTCACCTTCCGACATACCCGCTACTCGGATAAAGCAGAGAAGAAAGCTCTCCCCAGTGGAAGTTTATCTAGACTGCCACGCGCAGTTCAAAGAAGCACTTGCTATTCTCACATGGGAAGAAATGCAGTCACTAACTCTCGACGCAGGCTCCACTGCAAGAAAGTTAATCTGGGCCAAGAGTGGAGGAAAGTTTGCAAACCATGAGTATCGCCAGACCCAACTCCAGAATGCTTTGAGTATGCTCAGCAAGAAGGAAAGGAGCGCGGTATACCGTGAAGAGATCAAAGAGACTGTTCGCCTGAACTTAGAACTCTCCAACCTCCCCCGGAGGGTCAGCAATGCACAGTTCAGCTCTGACGACCATTGTTGTGCACTGACATTCGAACAGCTACGTCAAACTGTAGGCTACCTCCCTGCAGAAGCACCTAAGCCGATATCCTGGGACAGAATCTGTAACGACCCTAACCCTAGGCACAATTTTAGTATTATATTGTATGCTTTTAATATTATTGTTAATATTATGTGTTCATTTTATATCATTAATTTCTTTATTTGGTTGAGATGAATGGGAAATTAAATAAAGCATCTTGGGAGAAGTATAATAAATAGAAATGGATAAAATAAATAAGATGTGGGTAGTTAGACTTTGTGTAGGGAAAGCCTTTAATTATTGTGGCTTGAAGGGGGGAGGGGGGGGGGCCATTTCCCTCATTTTCCTCCCATTCCTCCCCTTAGTCAACTAAGCCCATGCCCTCCCCATCTCTCACCCATACTTTCCCCATACCTCATCCTCCTCCTCATCATTTCCTCATAACTTTCTTCTTCTCTCTTCTTACTTCCTCCTACATCATCCATGGAAGCCTCCTCTTCAACCTCATTCTTCTCAAAATCATAACTAATCCAATTCTTCTCCATTTGAAGATTTAATTGTACTTTCGTGTTCGGGATGAAGAGGGGAGCACATTGAGCTAAGAAGATCCTTAATCCATTCCATATTTGCTAGGTAAGTTATTATGACTTCCTTCTAAATATTGCCATTTTATGTGCTAATGAATGCTTTGATGAAAGAAAAGAAATTTGGACATTTTAAATGATGTTATTTGTGTAAAATGGATTATTTAATGTTGACTTGATTTTAGTTATGAGATGGGGGCCTAAGTTGGAAGAATGAAGGTATAATGAGAGTAAGAGGTTAATGACTTGAATGGGGTTATCATAATCTTTACTTCTATTTAATAATTCATGAACTATTTGGTGTTGTATTGTGATTAAAATGGTTATTAGATGCTTTGGAAACCTTCTTGTAGTTAAGAAATTGGTTTATGTTATAGAATGATGTGGTTGTTTAAGGAAGATGATCAATAGTATAAAAAAATGGATTAAGTTAGATTAAGGAGGTTAAACTTGAAATGGGGTAGTGAAATGGGTGGAGAATCAAGTGGTAAATGATCTAGGGTTATATTATTTGGGGATTAAATGATTTAAAATGAGGTTTGTAAAGTTAGAAAATTCTTTTGGTATTTTTAAGAAAGATTAATAAAAGGGAAAAGAAAATATATGGAAAAGAGTTAGAAATTTCGAAGTGCTGGAAATGTCCCTTGGGCGGTCGCCCATAGGCCCTTGAGCGGCCGCCCAACCCGCCAGAAAGTATAACCCTTTTTAGACCCTCTTGGGCGGTCGCCCATAGTGACTTGGGCGGTCGCCCATGTCACCAGAATTTCACCAGTTTCCTTTCTTGCTGAATTTTAACCACAACCACTAAGTATGATTCCTAACCCTTTCAAAGTAGTGAAACCTAATCTACTTCGGATATGAATTAATCCTTTTTAACCTAAGTTAAAGTAGAATACCTTGGCTAGGCCATGATGTCTTATTTGGTCAAAATGGAATTGTGGGAAGTAGGTCTTGCACCTTTATTAATATTATTCAATGTTGAGTGGTAACTTTGTAAGAATGGTATACGGTTTAGGTTGGCCTTACTTGCTCCCATACCTTGGATTAGTTGATCAGCGTAGAGACTATAATCACACTAGTGTGTTGGTTAGGAATGTATATGTGTTACATCAATATATTGTATCCCAATTGTGGATTATTTGGTATATGGTTGTATTGTATCCCAGTTGTGGATTATCTAGCATGTTGCTCGTATTGTATCCCAGTTGTGGATTATCTGGCATGTTGATTATATTGCATCCCAGTGTGGATTATGTGGTTATATTGTTACCTTAATTGGATATATATTCGTTGATGATATTATGCATAGTGTATTAAATGGTTGTTGTACTATGGTATGGATTAGCATGAGTATACATTACCATGTTGTTATATTATGATGCATTGTGTATTAAATGGTTGTTGCACTATAGTATCGATTTCACATGAGTATACATTACCATGATGTTATGTTCTTATCCCCTTTGTGGATTTATTTCAAGTATCTATCATGTGCTTGAACGAGTATATATGATTAGGGGGTATAATGGAATTCAATCATTTATTGATTTGTTCTATAATTGATTGAAGGTTCATTATACCTGTGACCTGCCCCCTCTGTGGCAACAGAGTGGGGGTGCTAGCCGCTGTATTGAGCCAAAAGCCTTACAGGCCGCTGCAATTTGGTGTACCGGTGGAATGCTCTGTATGAAGCCAAAAGCTTTACAGTAGCGATGATATTATATGATACTCTGAATAAGGGTCATATAAGTATCTTATTTTCTTATATGGATCTCTGGGGTATGAGACCTATAAGTGGTGAAGGTGCATGGGGGCAATTCACCAAAGAGTGGAGTTTTACTCCCACGTTGTACGACTTATTGTTCAGACGGGAAAGGTAAAATGAGGTAACGTAAGGTGTTTACCGCTTTCATAATGTGTTATGTGCTACCATGCTATGTGTTGCATCTTGTTTGGCATCTTGCTGCATTCATAATAGCTTATTGAGATTTATTCTCACCCCTTCCCTCTTACTGCTTTAGATTGTGCTGAGGCAGGTGACCTGATCCAGTGAGGCCGGGGAAAGAGTTTGGATTCTTGCTTTTGGGACTTATCAGGATAGGTATATGAGTGGGTTGTTGGGAGTCATATTTAAGTATTACCCCTTTTATAAGTTGTAAGGAAAACTCTTTTGTCAAACAATGTTAATTAGGATTTTCAATGTAATTAATCAAGTATGGTTATTAAAGTATTTATTTAAATTCCTCCAAGTGGAGATATTATTATTTGATTTTGTTTATGGAAAATTTAAAATTGGTTTTCTTTTAAAGACAAATAAAAGTTTTAAAAATCTAAGATGGGATTTCTTGGTTTGAGCTCCTCAAGCTCGGGACACGCGTTAGGTCTCGGGTTGGGGTGCTCACAGTTGGTATCAGAGCTTAGTTTAGAGGTCAAGGGTAGATTTCTAAACTAAGGGGGAATGTGTGGTAATTAATGCCGAGTGTTTAATGCAGGAGTTGGTTCTAATGGCCGGAAGTAATGATGATCAGCGAAAAGTTCCAGAAATTGAAGGAGATATGGGTATAGGTGGAATTCAGAATGAAGAGATGATGAAGTTATTCAGGATGTTTGTACATAATATGGGGACTAGAGGATCAGTTCCGAATCAACCTGAGGAATGTAAAAGTGATGGATTGGAAAGATTTGTGAAGGTGAACCCACCGAGCTTTAACGGAGATCCGGATCCGTTAAAGGCGGAAAAATGGTTAGCCGAAATGAATAGGATTTTTGAGGTTATAGAAAGTCTCAACGAAGAGAAAGTTAAGTATGCCGTTTTCAAACTTGAAGGTCCAGCTGATCAGTGGTGGCGGATTTTGAAAGGAAATTGGGAGCGGGATCATACGCCCCAGACTTGGGATAATTTCACCAAACAGTTCGAGGATTATTTCATTTCGATGGTTACAAGGGACAAGAAGGAGATCGAATTCTTAGGACTAGAACAAGGGGATATGACGGTGAATCAGTATTCAGTCAGGTTTGAGGAATTAGCTAAGTGTTGCCCTCATTTGGTACCGCATGAAGCGAGAAGAGTTCATAGGTTTATAAAAGGTTTGAGGATTGAGTTTAGGAAGAAATTAGTGATTGATAGCTTCACCAATTATCAGACAGTCATAGAGAGAGCTTATAAGATCGAGAATAGCATTGAGGAAAATAGTGGAAAATCAGAAGGTGGGATTGGAAATAAGCCAAAGTATCTAGGACAAGGATCCAAAATCATTAGAGGACAGCCAAGGACTTTAACTCCAGGAAGTGCGAGAGGGGAACTTGTGGTAGCTTCTTCGTCTAGGCCAATATCCAAACAGTATGGGATGATTTGTAAATATTGCAAGAAGATGGGTCATTCTGAGGACAAGTGTTGGAGTAAGCAAGGGAAATGCTTGAATTGTGGAGCAACGGGACACTTTAGGAGGAATTGCCCTAGGTTGCAGTGGAGACGAGCTTTAAGCAGCGGTCAGCCGGGTGGACGACAAAGAGGTAGTACCAAAAGAGATAACGAAGGGGAACCGAAAGAGAAGGTCTGTGATCGAGTGTGTTTCGGGTCCAGGAGAGATAAATTCCTCAGGAGTCACTAGAGGTAAATTTCCTGTCTCAGAAGTAGGAGTCATATTTTATAGATCTTGTTTCATATCATTATGTGTGGCATAGCATGTTGCTTCTATGTGGCATACGTTACTTGAGAAATTATTTTATTGTTAGAGGATTCTGCTCTTATGAGAGAATACCTCGAATCTCCTTTGGTTTACCAACGGTGGTGATGTGGTTATTGCTGAGCATGTATGGCCAGTTGATTTGGTATGATCACCAATTTGTAATTATGAGATATACTTGACCTGGAGGGTTAAGTAGTTGTTGTGCATTGATAGACTATCACAAGAAGTGAGTCTTCTTTTCTGTGCCTAAATTGTTTACATTGGTAATTGATTCAGATGAACCTTTATGTGATACTCTTGTTATATAAGCATTAAAGACAGAAGGTTTTGGTTAAAAGTGTGAAGGATATTGGTATGTGTTAGACTTGCATAAGAAGTCTTTTCAGAAATTTTACGTGTTAGTTGTGAGTAGATGGTAATTGTGTTTCCATCAAGGTACCTCATGAGTTGATTCTAAGTATGATGATCAGAATTTTAATCCTTAGTTTGATGGCTTTATGGTAGTTAGGATTGATGGTCTCTTTGTTAATTAAAGTTCCGGGAAGATCATGAAAATCATTTGAGAGTTGGGTTAAGGATTTCTTGTGAGGAGTCCTTGTATGCAATTTGTAACTAGTGTGAGCTGGCTCGCAAGGATTTTACATTTTGTGTTATATAGTCTTAAGCTTGAAGGTTACCATGAATCTTACAAGGATTTAGTCCATGATCTTTGGGTTGGCAAGTATTATCAAAGGAATTTTTAAGGAGTTCTTGAAAATTGAACAATCGTTGCTTTAGTTAACTCTAATGGATGTATGAATGATGTGGGATGTAATAAGGATGAATCATATTGATAAGAGATGGAGAATAGATTGGCCATGGATCCGATCTTTACCTTACCTAGTGGATGTGAGGATCTTGTGAAATATTAAGTGTGTATTTGTTAGTACCCGGTCCTAAAAAAGGGTATTTCAAATATCCGGCCCGGTTAATTAAACACAACCCTAAAATAATCCCTCATTATTCTGTCTCGTCCGCCGTCATCCGCATGCGTGGAAAGTACGCCAGGATATAGTGCCGATCGGCCCTTTCCCTGTTGAATGGCCGATCGAACCTTTATTATTGTGCCGATCGAACCTAAAATCTTTGTGCCGATCGACCCTTTATTTTGTGCCAATCGACCCTTATATTTAGGGTCGATCGACCATTTCTCTGGCCCAGCCCAATTACCGAAGCACTATAAATAGGTGTGCCCGGCATCAGTTTGAAACACACAATTTATTCCGGTGAAACGAGGACTACACTTGTTTCGTCCGTATCTCTTCCCACGTTCTTCGAATCGCCCTAGATTCGATCCCAAAGTCTTGCTACAATTGGTAAGGCTCTTATTAATATTTTTGTTCCCTATTATTATTATTATTGCCATATTATAATAATACTTGCATGCTTATTATATTTTAATTGTGCCTTTATGCTAGATTTAGGACCTTTTTAATATATTTAAATATGCAATAGCCGAGGATGATCTAAGGTTTCGCCCAAGAAAACCCAATGGATCTAGGAACTATTTCTTACCTTCCACCTTAGTAATAATAATCCCATGATCAACAATCCCCCAAGGATGAACGTTGATTAGTGCACCTTTCGAGGGCCTAACTCAAAGGTTCTAGGGTGTGATCATCAATTAATTCTTTCTCTCCCCTCCTCCTTATGCATGATCCCGTTTCTTCAATCTATTCCTGTAAACACCGCACACAACCAACACCCCACATACTAGAAAGACCGATCCGTCGGGCAATAGGAGTGATAGCGTTTCTTCTTCTGTTGTAACTTGACCCCCGAACCCAATTAACTGTTTAGCCTTTTTTCAAAGCTTTGGGCTATATCAAAGTGGCGTGGCGACTCTCAAAATTAAACTAATATTTTAATATGGTTTAAATCGAGTGTCACTTAATGAATATCCTATTTCGGTCCGACTTTATATAATTATTTATTTCAAACTTCCGAATGCGCGTTGCATCGGGACGGGGTATTCACAGTATTGAAGGAAGATTTGGGTGTGGTATTATGCAAAATGGGAAAGTGATAGCGTATGTTTCGAGGAAGTTAACTTAGATAAAGCGGAATTTTCTTATCCTTACCCGAGAGTGGTTACAATTGTTTTACGTTATTTAAGTATAATCTTATCTTTTGAAGCTTCCTTTTTGGGGTTAGTTACCGATCCTAAGAGTTGGAGGATTTAGTTAGTCGAAAGGAAGAGATTATAATGCTATTCAGATTTTTGATGGAATAGGCTGTGTGTGATGGATCTCCTCTCAAACTCGGAAATTTTAATTAACCTTAGCGAATTGTGGATAATAGCAGTTTTTAGTTTAGCATTGAATCGGTAATGTATGAAGATTGGTATGGAAAATATATTTGTATGGAATTCTTCAGCTAATGATGATTAGACGGATTGGAGTTACGCGGGAGAACCATTGAGAGTTATTAGAATCATAGTTTAGGGAATGGAAATCCTAGGGTATTTAGGCTGTGAAAATGTATAGAAAAATCATGCCGTTAAGGAAACTATTTGGAAATTGTAATTTGAAATGCATGAGAGGTAACCTTTGTTATTGATCCTTAAGGTAAGCTAGTTTAAAATTCGGGACGAATTTTCTTTAAGGGGGAGTGAGTGTAACGACCCTAACCCTAGGCACAATTTTAGTATTATATTGTATGCTTTTAATATTATTGTTAATATTATGTGTTCATTTTATATCATTAATTTCTTTATTTGGTTGAGATGAATGGGAAATTAAATAAAGCATCTTGGGAGAAGTATAATAAATAGAAATGGATAAAATAAATAAGATGTGGGTAGTTAGACTTTGTGTAGGGAAAGCCTTTAATTATTGTGGCTTGAAGGGGGGAGGGGGGGCCATTTCCCTCATTTTCCTCCCATTCCTCCCCTTAGTCAACTAAGCCCATGCCCTCCCCATCTCTCTCCCATACTTTCCCCATACCTCATCCTCCTCCTCATCCTTTCCTCATAACTTTCTTCTTCTCTCTTCTTACTTCCTCCTACATCATCCATGGAAGCCTCCTCTTCAACCTCATTCTTCTCAAAATCATAACTAATCCAATTCTTCTCCATTTGAAGATTTAATTGTACTTTCGTGTTCATGATGAAGAGGGGAGCACATTGAGCTAAGAAGATCCTTAATCCATTCCATATTTGCTAGGTAAGTTATTATGACTTCCTTCTAAATATTGCCATTTTATGTGCTAATGAATGCTTTGATGAAAGAAAAGAAATTTGGACATTTTAAATGATGTTATTTGTGTAAAATTGATTATTTAATGTTGACTTGATTTTAGTTATGAGATGGGGGCCTAAGTTGGAAGAATGAAGGTATAATGAGAGTAAGAGGTTAATGACTTGAATGGGGTTATCATAATCTTTACTTCTATTTAATGATTCATGAACTATTTGGTGTTGTATTGTGATTAAAATGGTTATTAGATGCTTTGGAAACCTTCTTGTAGTTAAGAAATTGGTTTATGTTATAGAATGATGTGGTTGTTTAAGGAAGATGATCAATAGTGTAAGAATATGGATTAAGTTAGATTAAGGAGGTTAAACTTGAAATGGGGTAGTGAAATGGGTGGAGAATCAAGTGGTAAATGATCTAGGGTTATATTATTTGGGGATTAAATGATTTAAAATGAGGTTTGTAAAGTTAGAAAATTCTTTTGATATTTTTAAGAAAGATTATTAAAAGGGAAAAGAAAATATATGGAAAAGAGTTAGAAATTTTGAAGTGCTGGAAATGTCCCTTGGGCGGTCGCCCATAGGCCCTTGAGCAGCCGCCCAACCCGCCAGAAAGTATAACCCTTTTTAGACCCTCTTGGGCGGTCGCCCATAGTGACTTGGGCGGTCGCCCATGTCACCAGAATTTCACCAGTTTCCTTTCTTGCTGAATTTTAACCACAACCACTAAGTATGATTCCTAACCCTTTCAAAGTAGTGAAACCTAATCTACTTCGGGTATGAATTAATCCTTTTTAACCTAAGTTAAAGTAGAATACCTTGGCTAGGCCATGATGTCTTATTTGGTCAAAATGGAATTGTGGGAAGTAGGTCTTGCACCTTTATTAATATTATTCAAGGTTGAGTGGTAACTTTGTAAGAATGGTTTACGGTTTAGGTTGGCCTTACTTGCTCCCATACCTTGGATTAGTTGATCAGCGTAGAGACTATAATCACACTAGTGTGTTGGTTAGGAATGTATATGTGTTACATCAATATATTGTATCCCAATTGTGGATTATTTGGTATATGGTTGTATTGTATCCCAGTTGTGGATTATCTGGCATGTTGCTCGTATTGTATCCCAGTTGTGGATTATCTGGCATGTTGATTATATTGCATCCCAGTGTGGATTATGTGGTTATATTGGTACCTTAATTGGATTTATATTCGTTGATGATATTATGCATAGTATATTAAATGGTTGTTGCACTATGGTATGGATTAGCATGAGTATACATTACCATGTTGTTATATTATGATGCATTGTGTATTAAATGGTTGTTGCACTATAGTATCGATTTCACATGAGTATACATTACCATGTTGTTATGTTCTTATCCCCTTTGTGGATTTATTTCAAGTATCTATCATGTGCTTGAACGAGTATATATGATTAGGGGGTATAATGGAATTCAATCAATTATTGATTTGTTCTATAATTGATTGAAGGTTCATTATACATGTGACCTGCCCCCTCTGTGGCCACAGAGTAGGGGTGCTAGCCACTGTATTGAGCCAAAAGCCTTACAGGCCGCTGCAATTTGGTGTACCGGTGGAATGCTCTGTATGAAGCCAAAAGCTTTACAGTAGCGATGATATTATATGATACTCTGAATAAGGGTCATATAAGTATCTTATTTTCTTATATGGATCTCTGGGGTATGAGACCTATAAGTGGTGAAGGTGCATGGGGGCAATTCACCAAAGAGCGTAGTTTTACTCCCACGTTGTACGACTTATTGTTCAGACGAGAAAGGTAAAATGAGGAAACGTAAGGTGTTTACCGCTTTCATAATGTGTTATGTGCTACCATGCTATGTGTTGCATCTTGTTTGGCATATTGCTACATTCATAATAGCTTATTGAGATTTATTCTCACTCCTTCCCTTTTACTGCTTTAGATTGTGCTGAGGCAGGTGACCTGATCCAGTGAGGCCGGGGAAAGAGTTTGGATTCTTGCTTTTGGGACTTATCAGGATAGGTATATGAGTGGGTTGTCGGGAGTCATATTTAAGTATTACCCCTTTTATAAGTTGTAAGGAAAACTCTTTTGTCAAACAATGTTAATTAGGATTTTCAATGTAATTAATCAAGTATGGTTATTAAAGTATTTGTTTAAATTCCTCCAAGTGGAGATATTATTATTTGATTTTGTTTATGGAAAATTTAAAATTGGTTTTCTTTTAAAGGCAAATAAAAGTTTTAAAAATATCAGATGGGTTTTCTTAGTTTGAGCTTCTCAAGCTCGGGACACGCGTTAGGTCCCGTGTTGGGGTGTTCACAGAATCCGTCAAGCTGCCGAAGCTCCCGGGAACACATCTACAATCAATGAGTTGAGGGAAGACATATGGCCCTATGCTACGAGGAATCCTCCTCTAACCATGGCTCAACTCAGAGCGGCCTGTTCAGAAGGAACCAAGCCTGATGTCAGCGTTCTAACCCGATCGGGTCAAATCCATTTCATTACCACCTAAGGCCACTAAAAAGCCGACGGAGCCAGAACTGCAACCCGGCCAGCCCGAAGACGCAAGTTCCGTAAAAGAGTACCCGATCCTCACTCAGCTCAAGCAGACTCAGGCGAACATTTCCCTTTGGTCTCTGCTCACCTCTTCATATCCTCACAAGATCAAGCTAGAGGAAAGCCTGGCCCGTACCATGGTCCCCGTGGACGCAACCCCAGACGAGGTCATTTTGATGATCGGAAACATCAACTATGGCAACATTATCACCTTCACAGATTTGGACCTTCCAAAATTTGGGGCTGATCACAATGGGCCACTCTACATCACAGTCCAGCTGGACGAGCGTCGCCTTCCCCGTGTGTTGGTAGACGGAGGTTCTAGAATGAATGTCTTGCCCGCCAAGATGATGGACCTGCTTGACATCAAGCCCACAGATCTGAAGCCTTCAGTCCACACTGTCAAGGCCTATGACTCTACTTCCCGTACAGTTCTCGGGGATGCTACTCTTAATATCTGGTTCGGCAAGCGGATGATCCCCACCGAATTCCAAGTGTTGGACATTCCAATCACTTTCACAACCATCCTGGGGCGTCCCTGGCTGCATCAGATGAATGGCGTGGCATCCACCCTTCACCAGTGCATCAAGTTCATGCAAGGCAACGAGCTAACCACAGTCTACGGCGACAGCGTCACCACCGAGGGGACCTGCACCAACGGCATTCCAGTGTTAGAAATCAAGCATAGTGACGACATGGCATTAACTGGATTCACTCTGGAGACCTCCAAGATCCAAATATGCAACGTGGACCTTCCACTATTTCACGACCAGATTCCTCCCGCCATGAAGATGATGAAACTCATGAACTTCATCCCAGGACTGGGGCTCGGAAAAAGGCTACAAGGCCAACATCAAGTCATCAAAGTCAAGGACCATACCACGGTCCATGGGCTTGGCTATGTGCCAACACCGGATGACATCAAGGAAGACAAAAGGCTCGCCCGCACCAAGGCAGCAGCCCGCAAAAGGGGAACCTCCGACGGCACACCCAATCTCCGGCCTTACAGTCTCGACCTTGCTCATTACTTCACCAGGGGAACCGACAGCAGAACTGGGGGGACCTACAAGGGAACCGACAGCAGAACTGGGGGGACCGACAGCGGAACCGACAGCAGAACTGAGGGGATCGACAGTGGAACTGATGAAGATGAGAAAGAAGCAGGGATAGTCAGCACAGAGACTACAGAAAGGATGGAACAGCTAGCATGGGACCTCAAGCGTTTCAGAGGACTCAAAGCTAATCCAGTCAGGGGAGCGTTCCTCGACATCACAACTCTACCTGGACCAATTGCCACTACAGTCCAGCATGAGTACGCATTCAAGGGAATTCCAGATGCGGAAGAGCAACTCAGGGTACTCTTCGAGGGAAACAGATTGTTCGGATCAGCCGCCAAGGCCACATTCGAGACAGTAACTCCGAAACAGAAGGAACCAGAATTCATAGAAGACGCTCTCAGTGGACTAGCTCTACAGAGTCTTTTTGAAGAAGTCATGGAGGTGCCGAACCTGATTGACCTGGGCTCCGAAAACAGTATGATCGCCATGATTGGGACAGCAGAAGCCAAGCCTCTCGATCCCCGCACCCTCGTCAAGCATCCAGCAATGCCACTGAAGAATTGGGTAACTTTCACCGGACCAAGGGCAAGCCAGGCAGAAATGGAAGACAAGCTGGGCCTGCACCCACATCTCCCTAAACCCGGTCTCAAACCCTCTGAGTCAGCCCTTGTAAAAGTCCAGTCCTCTGAGTCGTCCAACGGCCTTACGCCGGAAGACTATGATAATGTAGCCAACCATGTATCCCCGTTCTCGTTTAATGAAAAGTCTGACCTTTCAGAGTATCCCCTCATTGCCACTTTAACAACTGATAAGTTAACAAACAACTTAAAAGACGTTAATAACTCAATTGATAAAGAAGCAGACACATTAAATGAACAATACATTAAAGAGGTTCTCAAGCGTGTAATCGACCAAGAAGACAACCAGGCCCAAGCTGCCGAAGAGGTTATGACCAAAGTGAACCTGGGGTCAGTACAAGAGCCTAAAGAGACACAAGTGGGCAGTTTCTTCGCCGATGCAGAAAAAGAAGCCCTGATAAGCCTCCTCCGGGAGTATGTTGACGTGTTCGCTTGGTCATACCAGGACATGCCAGGACTCGATCCCTCGATCGTGGAGCACAGAATTCCCCTAGATCCAGAATCCAAGCCTGTCAAACAGAAGCTACGCAAGATCAAGCCAGAGTGGTCCTTGCAAGTAAAAGAAGAAATTGAAAAAATGCTCCGAGTCGGTTTCATCAGAGTGATTGAGTACCCGACTTGGCTCTCCAACATCGTGACAGTCACCAAGTCCAATGGAAAGGTCAGATGCTGCGTAGATTTCCGGGATCTCAACAAGGCCAGCCCTAAAGATGATTTCCCACTGCCTAACATCGACATGCTGGTCGACACCATGGCAAATTTCGGAGTAAAGTCCTTCGTGGACGGGTTTGCTGGATACAACCAGATCAAAATGTCCGAGGAGGATCAAGCCAAGACTGCCTTCACCACTCTGTGGGGGACATACTGCTACACGGTCATGCCGTTCTGTCTGAAGAACGCTGGGGCTACTTACCAGCGGGCTTCAACAGCCCTCTTCCATGACATGATACACAAAGAAATCGAAGTGTATGTCGACAACATGATCATCCACTCCAGAGGATCAGACATGCAGCACATGACAGATCTGAGAAAGTTCTTCAACAGACTCAGAAAGCACTCCATGAGATTGAACCCTGCAAAGTGCACCTTCGGCGTCAAGCGTGGCAAGGTACTGGGGTACATGGTTACAGAAAGAGGTATCGAAGCCGATCCTAAGAAAATCAAGGCCATCATCGATATGAAGCCACCACAGACTCTGACAGAAGTGAAAAGCTTCATGGGAAGACTTCAATACATCAGTCGCTTCATCAACCAGTTGACATCTCTCTGCGAGCCCATGTTCAAACTGATGAAGAAGAATGCCGACATCAACTGGGACGCCGAGTGCCAGACAGCTTTCGAGAAAATCAAGACCTACTTGGTGAATCCCCCAATTTTGTGCCCGCCACATGAAGACAAGCCACTACTCCTGTATCCGACAAGAATGCACACGTCAATCGGAGCAATGCCGGCACAAGAACAGAAAGATTCCAAGGTTGAGCATGCAATCTACTTCGTAGTTTCCAAGCTTCAAGGAAGTGAACTCACTACTCAAGATTAGAGAAAACTTATACCGCCTTGGTATGGGTAGTCGGGAAACTGAAACACTACATGAAGTCACATTCAGTGCTCCTGGACTCTAAAATGGACCCCGTCCGATATCTCTTCGACAAGCCATCCCTGTCAATGCGACTAGCCAAGTGGTCATTCTTCCTGGAAGAGTTCGACATCAAGTACATGGTCAGAAAATCCACGAAGGGTAGAGTAATGGCAGATCAGCTGGCAGACTTCCCAAGCAATGAACCCAAGGGTCCTGATCCGCAGTTCCCGGACGATGGAATCTTTTCACTTGACAGCGCAAACCGCTGGCAACTCTTCTTCGATGGGGCAGCCAACAAGAAGGGGAATGGTATTGGAATGCTCCTTGTCGATCCCAAGGACGAGCATACTCCCATAGCCATCAAGCTGAATTTTGAAGCAACCAACAATGCAGCAGAATACGAAGCTTGCGCCGCCGGTCTGGAAGCCGCCCTCGAGCGCAACATCTCAGAACTGGACGTGTACGGAGACTCAGCATTGATCATCAATCAAGTATCCAACAAATGGAAGACGGTAGATTCTGGCCTCCAGAAGTACCACTCGTACATGGAGGAGCTCATTGCTCAGTTCAAGGACATCTCTATTCACTATTTGCCAAGAGACAGAAACCGCTTCGCAGACTCCCTGGCAACCCTCGCCTCTCTTGTCGAAATTCCCGATGGGAAAGCAGTAAAACCCCTCAGAATAGGCAGGCGGGAAACACCCGCCTATTGCTGTGAGATCGAAATAAAAAAGGAAACGATCGACGAACCCTGGTACAATCAAATTTACCAGTACCTCCAAAACGGAGAAGCTTCCTTCACAAATGAAGATGGAAAATACAAAGAAGGGATCAAAGCCAAAAACATGATGGCATTAAAACGCCTGGCATCCCATTTCGTCATTCTGAGGGGTATGTTGTACAAGAAGCGCCACCAAGGACCACTCCTTCGGTGTGTAAATAAAGAAAAAGCCAGCGAGCTAATGAACGAAGTTCACAACGGAACCTGCGGTCCGCACATGAATGCCCGAGCATTGACACATATCATTCTCCGTATGGGATACTACTGGATATCAATGGAAACAGACTGCATCCAGTTCGTCCGAAGCTGCGACAAATGTCAACGGTTCTCCAACCTCAATCACATCCCTCCTCATGAACTCTATTGCATGACTACACCATGGCCTTTCGCCACATGGGGAATTGACGTCATCGGCAAGATCACTCCACCAGGGAGCAATGGTCACGAGTTCATTCTAGTCGCCGTCGACTACTTCACCAAATGGGTAGAGCCAGATCTTACAAGGTACTGAATTCTAAAAAGGTGGCCGAGTTCATCAAAGAGAACATCATGTGCCGATACGGAGTGCCCAACGAGATCATATCCGACAATGGGACTCACTTCGAAGGAGATTGTGACCAACACCGACCGAATTCGAGTCACACGTCACAAGTCTTCTCCTACGAGACCACAAACCAATGGTGCAAGAGAGGCGGCAAACAAGACTCTCGCCATGATAATCGAAAGATGACCACCGAGAGGTCGGGACCGGCCCGAAAAGCTACATCTAGCCCTCTCGGGGATACGTAACATCGCCGAACCGCCACAGGGGAGACTCCATTCGCGCTTACTTATGGAATGGAAGCAATGTTACCCGTGGAATTGGAGATTCCATCCCTCCGAGTCCTCTTGGAAAACGGGATCAATGAAGTCGAATGGCTACAGAGCCGTCACGACGAACTCGTTCTACTCGACGAGCGCATATTGAAAACCATGGAACACACTCGAGCCTACCAGAGCAGAATGGCCCGAGCATTCGATTAGAAAGTCAAGATCTGAGACATTAGAGAAGGCGACTTGGTGCTAAAGGAAAAACCTCCTACGCAGACCAATCCCCTCGGAAAGTGGGAGCCTACCTGGATAGGCCCGTTCGTGGTACAAAGAATTTTCTCCGGAGGAGCCATGAAGTTAGCAGACTTGGACGGGAACCCTTTCGTTAACCCCGTGAACGGAAGCAAGCTCCGCAGATACTACGTTTGAGGAAGAGCACGAGTCAACTCTCCTTCCCCATACACCACCCCTCAGTAAAATTAAAGTGCTAAAAGAGTAATACCCAACTGGATACATTCCCAACAATGATCCAGGTAAAAAACAGGGTCGCACTTCTTTTGTCCTTGTTTTCCTCAAATTCACCTAAAAGTGTCGAACTACGGTGGCCTGAGCCCCTTAGTCCAATTGTAAAAGGGGAACGTAGGCAGCCATCATTGGTTCGGTCTCAAAAACAAAAAAACAAAAATATACAATAAGCATCAATTGCTTGTGTTTCGAAAAACTCTTTTCAATTAACCCACAAATTCATAACGGTTAAAACAGTCTTTGATGAGTCCAAGCACGGTCAACTCTTGACTCGCTACACTCTAGCAAAACAACAATAATGCATTAATCAATTAATGTGTCTGCAATGACAGTGGGTGGATACTCCGGACAGCAAGGTCAACCTAGTTTCCCGTACTTGGTCCTTCATCCTTCTTCCCCTTCCCTTTTCCACGACGAGTGTTCTTCACCTTCACAGGAAATATTCCGGTAGACCTTCTACCTGGCTCAGGGACTCTTCCCGACGCCTCCGTCAACCCTGTGGCTGTCAACGCAGCCTTTTCTCTAGCTCTGTTTTGAGCTGCCTCGCTTCGAGCCATCATAACCGTGCTTTGATTGGCCTCCCGATCAACATTTGCCCCATAGTCAGCCATGGCATCCCCAGTACGATCCCCAGGATTAGCCCTCGCTTCGGTCCTCCTCAAGGTCGAGCTGTCCAGGTGATCAGCACCCAACAGCTCACTCCGTCTCCACAAAATGGACATCTGTGTCTCCCCCATACACTCTTCATACCAGTTCAGATACTGCGTTGACAGAACAGTGCTCCCTCTTCGGTGAAAGAGAACCCTGGCAGGAAAGGACGTGTATTGCCACAACCGTGTGAGAAGCAATGACGTCGAAGGATCTTCCATCAGCAGAGATCCCACCTCGAAGGTAGCAGCATAACTCAAACCCGTTAGTGGCACCTGCTCCAGCCCGTACTGCCGCAGAACCAACGATGGAATATAGAAAGACGTATGAGACAGCCCCGGCACTCTGACAACCAATAAACCTTCCTGAGTGGTCCGACAAGTCTGTAGCCTCCAGTGAGGAACCCACCATCGCAAATGATGCATGCAAAGTCTGGCCATCCAGAGTTCCAGCTCAGCCTGATTGCCCCTATCACCAGAGGACGTCGAGAAAAGGACCAAGCATCACAAGACATTGGCACCTCGGGCCATCTGCAGTCTCTCTCTCAACCACATAGTAAGCATACCGGGACTCCCTCCCCACATGTATCGGCTACCGGTCGCCATCCGACCTATGCCCAGGAACGTCTCGCCCAAGACCAACGGCACGATGTCTCCCCCGCTCCGGCACTGCCTCACCAGGTCCAGTACACTGTGATGGCACACACCCAGAGATGTGAATGTGAACAGAGTAGCAATCGTGCACAGAGCAAACGCGTCCCACGCAAAGACGCTCCCCTCAGCTCCGACAAATCTTTCGGGCAGCCCCGAAATGTCAACATAATCGGTATTCAGTATCAGCATCCCGTATGCTTCTCCAGCCGAGATACCAAGAAAAGACACTAGCTTCTCAACAGTGGCCATGCCACCAGCATACGGAAGAACTAGTTGTTCCGTCTCAGTTCCTCCCAGAATGGCCCGGAAATCTTCGAACGTGGGAGTGATTTCGTTGTACGAAAAATTGTACACATTCCTCCGTACATCCCAGAAGCGAGACGCTGCTCTCAAAAGATCCCAATCTGGCATGAGCTCCTTCAAAGCCCAAACAGATTTCATCCCGTAACAGCCTTCAAAAAACCCCTTATTCTGCCTCGTGTGGTTCCGTACCCACGACTGAAATTTTTCCAAGTATCTCTCTTGCATCCGAGACGACAACTTAGGAAAGGGAGCCATGACAGAAAGTGGAAGGAAACCTTAATAATTGGAAAGGAATTCAGCCAAATGATCAAAGCAAAGGCGTAGTTCTTAACAAATTGCAAAGCTGAAACTGCAATTTAAAGGAATCTGGAAATTCAATCCCAGTCCGACCGGACTCCCCTAGCAGTTGACCCGGTCAACTCTGCAGCCAGCTGCTCCCAAATTGGAAGCAATTCCAAACAATTCCCTATTCACAACTTTATGAAACCTGCGTGTTGCCCCTGGTTTCATTCAACCAATATCAATATCCCTTCCGCCCCGGGCTTGTGTAACAGTGCAATTAATTAAATATCAGTGCATATAGGCATAATTTTTTACCCGTTCAATTTTTTATGCATGTTTCATTTTATTTATTTTTTTTGATCAACCTATTTGCTTATTTGCCAAAATAAAAGAAGGTAATCACTAAATAGATGCGCGAAAATACAGGTTCCGCCCCAAGGGCGCCTTTTTTCAAATACAATAAAAATCAAATTGTTCCGGACAATACATACATTTTGTCTAAACAAAGCGATAAAAGAGGACTACTCCGAGTCCTGCTCGGTATCTGAGCACTCGACGTACTGCGCCGCAGCTGCCGGATCCGTCTCAAACAAGAAGTTGCCGAATTCCTCCAGGCGGGAATACGCAAAAGGCCTCCTCGGCGTATGCGAACTCGAGGACTCCCCCCTCTCGTGCCCCGAGTGCGAAGAAGAAGGAGCTCCAAATCCAGCCGTTCCGCCCGCGAACTGGCCAAACCCCTGTGCGACGTCCTCTCCACCAACCGTGGGAGCAGGCGGACCTCTCGGCCTAGACGGCCTCGGCTCACGAACGTCCACGCTCCTCCGGGAACTGCACCGCATGAAATCCACGAGCCTCCTAGCGTAGGCGGACCACCCGTCCACCAGCCTCATAGCCTCGTTGTACATGCGGACAGACACCTGCAAACCAGGAAAGTCATCAGAAAGCAAGCAGAAAGTACAGATGCAACATTTGCAGAATACTACTATCAAATGCAGAAAATCAAAAAAGTGCTCACCGAGGTATTGGGGTCCACCCTATACCGAGGCCTCGGCTCATCTGGAATCGGGATCACCAGTCGCCTGCGTGAACCATCCAGTCCCTCGTACGCCAGCCTAGCGCGTGGGATCGGAAGATCTCGGGGACATCCAGGGACCTCGCCCTCCCTATGCTGCACCTGCGGGCTCCTCGGCCTCATCCTCACAAAAGTATCATAGTCGGCTCCCGCTATGACGTACTCGGTATAATACATGCCCTGTCTATACCCCTCCAGCTCCTCCATCGGCATCTCCAGAGGATGCTGCATGTGCATGGGAGGATCCACCGGCACCAACGGAAGGGACCCCGGCCTATGCTGACGAGTCACCCTCTCCCCCAGATACATCGCGTCGCAGTGATGTCCCACCTGGAGCTTCCGCCGCCGCGTAGTCTCACTAGCAATCTGAACAGCGACAGCATCAAACCGACTCCACCAGGTCAACTGGATCCTCTCGGAGAACTCTCGGCTCAGGGCCTGAGACACCTCATCGTATGAAACTCGAGTGCCAACTCTCGACGAGACCGCCTTCCTCGCCTTCTTCTGCCACACCAGCATGGCAGGGTACAAAGGTCGATACGGTTCCCTAATGTCCCACGGCTGCGGACTGAACACCTCATAGCACCAGACCTACAAATGGAAAGTTATGTCAGCTACAAAGCAGATACATACGAGTACATAAAAGAGGCAAGGAAGAGAAAAAGACATGAACTTACATCCAAGACAGGTGTAAAGCAACACAAGAAGTTCTCCTCTCCCCGCGAGAACCTGTCCAAAGGATGATAGAGCTCGGCCAGTCCAACCTCCCCCCATGCGAACCCCCTCACGGCATCCAAGTCTATCAGCGACCCGAGCAAAGGGATATGACAGGACGTGTCAGAAGTCGGGAACAAAGTCGCTGACAACGCGAACCAAATGAACCCTCGAGTCAGGCGCTCCGCGGTCATCCTCTGAGATCCAGCCAAATAAGCATCAATACCCGTCCGTAGATGATTCTCCATTTGCCTGTACCGAATGCCTAAGCCCCTGGCATCGGTAATATCAAAGCCCAGCAGCTCAGACAACTGCCCCGGTGTATAACCGTCCACCCACACCAGCGTGTTGCCATAGGTCGGCAACCCAGTGATAGCGGCAAAATCTGTGGGAGTCACCGTCGCCTCCCCCCATCTGAAATGGAAAGTGTGGGTCGTATCCCACCAATACTCGCTCAGAGCGACATACATGGACCTGGCCCTCGACGTCGCAGCTATCGCAGCTACCCCACTGATGAACCCAACCAGTCCGGAGTCAACCACCAGCTGCCATGGACTCCTCTCTCCATCTCGAGCCACATTTGGGAAAGTCTCCCACAAAGCTCTCACCGCCTCAAAGGCACCCCGACTCTTCTGGTTGTGTGTATCAACTGGCTCTTGCCCCTGCAGGTGAACACGGCGAAACACGTTAATACAAAGCAACATCAACAGAGTGCACGAACGCATGTCAAAATGATGCAATGCAATAGCAGTTCTCATTCCTTTCCTAAAATATCTCCATCCCGGTGGGAATATTGACGGTCCAAACTTTCAAAATCCTTCGAAAACTCCGTCAAATCCGGAACTTTCAAAATCTTTCGAAAACTCCGTCGAATCCGGAACTTTCAAAATCATTCGAAAACTCCGTCGAATCCGGAACTTTCAAAATCCTTCGAAAACTCCGTCAAATCCGGAACTTTCAAAATCTTTCGAAAACTCCGTCGAATTCGGAACTTTCAAATTCTTTCGAACATTTTGAAAAATTTACTCCGTCCCGAATTAAAGCTACTTTAATTTTGGAAAGTGCATCTAGACAAGGAATTTTGCAACCAAAATATTTATGTCATCCACCCATGGTGTCAATTGAGCTACATCCTAGTCAATCTCGACAAAGGTTCATAGCAAAGTCAAAAGCCCCAATTCAAGAACCAATATCCCTAAGTTCATTCCTAATCAAATTTCTAACATTTAAAGAATGCACATTCTTAAAATTAATGGAATTTGTAGGAAGCTTACTTGATTCTTGATCCCTTCCTTGGAGTTGTGTCTCTCCCTCGCCGGGTAGAACTCCGCCGGATTCAATGGGTGAGCAATGGTTCGAATGGTTCGAACCAACCGCGTTCTTTCGTCGTCGGTCCTTCCGTGGCGTGCCATTGGTTCACAATCACCTTCCATAGCGATTTTCCTTCGCAAATCTGAGCAAACCTTGCAATTTGGTTGAAATTTTCTCTCTTTTTCTCTCCTTCCCGTCGGAAATAATGGAAGAAATGGATGGGTTTGCGTCGGACTTGGAGCTGATTTGAATCTGGTCAAATTCAGTCCAAGTCCGGTCGGACTCCTGCTGCAATTTAAAAAGATTCCTTCCATTTCAGTCCCTCAAATTTTGGCAGTTCCAATTTTACCTCTTTTGGCCTCTCAAAAGTATAAAATTTCCCAGTTAGACATTTCTAACACCCCATCCCCCGAGGATAAATTCCCAGTTAGTTTTCACTAACGCTCGTCTCCAGACGTTAAATCCCCAGTTAGTTTTCACTAACGCTCGTCTCCAGACGTTAAATTCCCAGTTAGTTTTCACTAACGCTCGTCTCCAGACGTTAAATTCCCAGTTAGTTTTCACTAATGCTCGTCTCCAGACGTTTAATCCCCAGTTAGTTTTCACTAACGCTCGTCTCCAGACGTTAAAATTCCCAGTTAGTTTTCACTAACGCTCGTCTCCAGACGTTAAAATTCCCAGTTAGTTTTCACTAACGCTCGTCTCCAGACGTTAAATCCCCAGTTAGACATTTCTAACACCCCATCCCCCGAGGATAAATTCCCAGTTAGTTTTCACTAACGCTCGTCTCCAGACGTTAAATTCCCAGTTAGTTTTCACTAACGCTCGTCTCCAGACGTTAAATCCCTAGTTAGTTTTCACTAACGCTCGTCTCGAGACGTTAAATCCCCAGTTAGTTTTCACTAACGCTCGTCTCCAGACGTTAAATTCAATCCCAGTTGACGTTTGACATTCAAACGCTCAATCATGTCTCCGGACATTCCAGTTATGATTCCGTCTCCCGACGTTAAATTTTATAAATGGTTTTCACCATCACGTCCACTTCCCCGGCAGCAGCAATAAGCCCGAACCCCAAGGCACGAACGCCTTGCAACAATCCATCTTCGGCCATCCTCGTAAGCCCGAATACCTTTTCACTCCAGCAAGTGAATATATCTCCCCGGCCGCCAGTCGTAAGCCCGATCGTCCCACCTTAGTGGCCATCAAGGTAAGCCCGCACAACAATCCCTCTTCGGCCATCAAGGTAACCCGAACGCTCATCCCCAGCAGGATTCTAAAGAAGAAACGTCAGTCCGTCCGTGTTGTTAATAACGCCAGTTTAACACAATCGTTCTCATCATTGCTACCCTATCCCCCGCAGGATAAAACTGGCAGCAGCAATAAGCCCAGTACGCATGGCACGAACGCCTTCATATTCAGCAACCCCGGTTTGAGGCGCCACACGCCCTCCTATGATTCAGCCATCCGGTCTGAGGCGCCACACGCCCTCGAAGGTTACAGAAGTCTCAGGTTCAGACGCCTCCAAACAGTCTCGCTCAGATCAAGGTCCCCACGCGCGGCTCCTTGCACCTACGAACTACGATCGGCTTGATTCCCGCTCGGGATACGTAGGAATCCTTTCGCTAAGGGTCCAGCCAGTTGACCGCCCAGGTCTCTTTCAAAGTAAGGCATCCCGATTTGGATCCTTATCTTTTTTTCAACGACCCTACCTCCTTCGAAGGAGACGTCGCTGAGGGGCTAACTGTAAGTACCCAAATCCGGATCGTCAAAATCCGTCAGAAAGTTAACCAAAATCCGTTAACTGGCCCGCTCCAGGTTAACCGGAACTCGTTAAACTCCCCGTTGCCAAGCCAACGAGACGTCCTGGGACTGCCCCGTGCATCCCGATGTCCAAGCGTACTTAACCCACGTCATCGCACGTAAAAAGTACGGCTTTCCCTGAAAAACGCACTTTCCGGCACTTTCCGGGGGCATTTCGGACATTTTCCGGACTGTGATTTTAAAAAACGGACAAAACCGGGACCCGGGAACGAACTCCCACACAAAAGGTGAGTCATGGGACACGTGGCAGCCATGCCACCTCCCTCTAGTCACCTTTCAATCAAATTTCAAGGCCAAAAGACTAAAATACCCCTGGTATACAGTCCAAGTCCGGCCGGACTCCCTGTGCACTTTTCCTGAAATTGCCAGCAAGTCCCTCAAAATTCCAAAATTCACAAAACCCCCTGAAAATCAGTCCAAGTCCGGCCGGACTCCTACTGCAATTTTCACCTATAAATAGAAGTTGCTGTCAAAGCATTTCATAACAACAAATTACCTCTAAAATTTCACCACAGCCCACGACACAACTCAGTTTCACCCCTCCCGAGCTCCCGTTTTGTCTTGATTCTCGTGAAACTTCCATATTTCGATCAAATACGCCCCTAACAACTACAAAACACCGTTTCGAATCTCTTTCCATGTCCCGTACACACCTCCTGAGCCAAAGGAGTCGACCCTAGCCATAGGTACAACTCCCTCTCTAATCTCTCGTTTCGCTTCGATTTACGCGTCAGTCGCTATAACCGTTCCGAACATCGTTATCGAAATGTACACGCCTCCGTCTAACGGGGTCCGATACGTTTTAGCCCCTCAATCCTCTTCTCTTTCCGTAAGAGAAGTAATCACGGGTTAAAACGGCGTTCCGACCCCGTTCCGTTTACTTTTACGTCATTTACACGTCCGGATCGATCGATCTGTTGATTGTCATCTACTTTTTGTCATTTACCAATTCCGGACCGTTTGATCCGTCGAACGTCATTTACTTTTCTTGCACTTTTACAACTCCGAGCCGTTTTGGCTTGTCGATCGTCATTTACGATTCCGGATCGTTTGATTCCGTTGACACTGCTTTAAATACTGTCATTTACAAAGTCCGACCCGTTTGGATCGTGATAGTATTTACTTTCAAAGTCCGAGTCGCAACCCGATTCGTTGATTGCATATCATTTAATACGTTTTTCCCGTAAAATCGTTAACAATGTAATGCTCGGTTCAAAACCGGAGTTCGTCCTTCGAACTCTCTTTCAAAACGCGCGAAATGGCGTTTGCCACGCAAATGCTCATCTTTAAACTAAAAGCCGCCATTTGAAACTCAAAATCATTTAATACGCTTTTTCCCGTAAAAATCGTTAACAATGGCTCCCCCGGTTCAAAACCGGAGTTCGTCCTTCGAACTCCCTCTCAAAAGGCTCAAAATCGACGTTTGCCACGCAAACGCTCATTTCTATCCCAAAACCGACGTTTGTCATTCAAACGCTCGTCTTTTTCAACAAAGTCACCTAATCAACGTTTGACATTCAAACCAAGATTAAGCTTGTCATTCAAGCCCCCATTTCAAAACACACATACACACACACGTTTTCGAGAAAGGTAGAAAGACTCGTCATACGAGGCATTTCGGGTGATCTCAATATACTCTTCCCGAAACGTAACGTGACCTCCGAACCTAACAATTTTTGGTACTAAAAAAAGCTTTTTACTCATTTTTGCTACCAATAAAAATGACCCCCTGTTTTCAAAAGCCTTTTCCTAAGTTTTTGCTACCAATAAAAACGACACCATTTTCAACCAATAGCCGTTTCTCAACGTTTGGGCTCAAAATACAAAAACCGCGTGGCGACTCCTCTCAAATCCCATGAAGCGAGGTCTTTGACACCAACCCTCCGCTAAAGACAACCGCCTTCCGCCGCCGCGCGAAATCCGGGTAATTTCAGGTTCGAATTCGGATCGGGTATATCACAGTGGCGACTCTGCTGGGGAAAAAGCCAAGCTTTTAAAAACAAAACTCGTTTTTCAAAAAAATTGTGTTTTTAAAAGCTTTTTGAGGGTCAAACTTCCGTTCCACTTTTTACTCGGAAAACTTTGTGTTTTTCTTTGTGTGTGTTTATTTGGTTAAACCTTTTTGTGCTTATATGCTTAATTGCTTGCAAATGCTTTAAAAAAAAATGTTAAATTTCACATGCATCATGCTTTTAAGACACATTCGAAAATTCTCTTTTTACTCAGAAAAATAACTTAGACTGCCGCACACTACGCGCACTTTTATCTTGATCTCGATCGTCAATGGAATACACATGTACGCTCATTGCGACGCGTCGTCATTAAGTCTTTAACGTTCCTCCTCAAGTCAATTATGCCGTCGAAGTCACGACCAAAGTCAAGAGTCCCTTGTTAAAATACAAGGATTCAAAGGGAAGCCACGCTTAACTTCCATTAGGCTGGATCAACCCGACCTTGACTAGGCACGTTGACTCCGGTTATAATCCCCATGGGACGCACATTAAGGCCTTATATGACGAGCCGAACCCGTTAGGACTCGTTCTTCTTTTTCGGTCGGTGGAACCCGCTTGCCCTATAGGACCCTCGCCCAGGATAGTCCATCCTTGGGAGTGTGCAATACAGGTGGAATACGAGGGGTCTATAGACGTAGTGATAGGCTCCACTGATCCAGGATCTAGCGTAGTATGCAAAAAGAAGAGCAATCTTTTCCAACCATTTAGGATTTAATAAAAGGCGTTTTAAGTAAACATGAACACACGATTGCATGTTGCATGAGCCAGAGTCCAAACACGTGTCCACCCTTTTGCCCTTGAGTCTGAACCTCCCTCACCTTCATCCCGCAGCTCCTCGTAAAGCTTGGATTCGGGTACCAGGTCGCCGTTTGTTCAGTCAAGAAGAGTCAAGTCAGTCTTCGAGATCTTCGCTAGCCTCCACCCCAGTTCCAAGAATGTCTGCAAACAGCTGGTAACAGTGAGGGCCATGACACCTCACCATTTGAGAACCCTCCAACGGAGCGACAGTTAAGACTTCAACAAGAACTTCAGATGAACAGTTTGATTGAGGAAATCAGGGGTCGCGGTTTAGCAGTCGTGTTGAATCAGGACGGTACCCTTTCAGTTGAGGAGGAAGAAGGAACCAACCCAACACCTGGTCGCCCTGACTACTCCAGAGTGCCACCACCAGGATCCTATGAAACAACCACTCGAATATCAACCTCTGGCCCCCCAAATTAGAGCCTCTCTCAGCCACAACCTACCACCCACCAGCACCATAGTGGGGCTGGACCATCAGGGTTCCCACCACAGTCTAATGCCATAAACCAATTCAACTCCCCACACTGGGAACAAGGCCCACTTGGCCTGCCTGGTCATGGTTGGGGACATTTGGCCGTTCCCCAGTTTAATATGCCTTAGCAAACTTATGCGGGTCAACATGTGCCACCACCACAACAGTATGGGATGCCATCACACTTCGGTCAAAATCAGACGGGCCAAGCGACCACAGCTATCCCACAAGCTCTTTACCCAATGGGGCAGCAGAATCCTCCCCCAACAGCTTCAGAGGCATCTGGCCCCCAGTATCCTCCTGGCTATACGCCACCACCACAGTCAAGTGCACCACTACCTAACCAAGCAGTGCCTTCCTTTAATCAAGCTTATTATGGTATCCAGCTACCTCTGGTCTACCTCCACCATCACTGCCCACGGGAAGTCAGCAGTATGTGCCAAAACCTAACCAAGGTTTCGGACAAGTTTTCACCTATGTCCCCGGAACAGCAATCCCTTCCACAACCGTGCCACCAACCATGCCTTTTGCAGCTCCCACTATGGACCCTGTCAATCAGCAGTTGGCATGGTTCATTGAGCAACAGAAAGAGATGAAAGCCCAGATTGCAGAATTGACCAGCAAGAAAACAGCTCTCAAGCCTGCAGACCCTAACTCTATTGTCCCTCTGCCACACAAGTTTGTGATGCCCAGCTTAGATTTGTTTGACGGGACGACTTGCCCCAAAACTCACCTGGACACATATACCCTGGCCATGAAAGCCAAGGGGTGCACGAATCAACAGCTAGCAGACTACTTCAGCTTTTCCCTCAAAGCAGGGGCTTTAAAGTGGTTTTTCCGGATGAAACCCGAGGCCAGAACCACCTGGGAGCAGATCACCAACGCCTTCACTGACAAGTATAAAGCCAACCTTGAATGGGAGACTAACCGAGTAGACTTACTGGCTACAGTGCAGCGCCCTGACGAGGCAATTGGGGATTTTTATAAAATATGGAATGCAAAGCTGAGTGAAATGGCCATCCCTCCTGCAGATGACGAGCAGTAGGATATCTTCCAATCATGCTTAAAGCCTCATTTAAGGGTCTCCCTCAGCAACTTCCCTTATCCGGACTTACGCTCCATGGTCAATTCCAGGGCTAAGTTCGAATGGGACTACAGTCAACAGCGAACCTCAGCTCCTTCTTATTGGTATCGAGCTCCTGCTCCTGCTCCGACACAGGCCAAAGGGAAAGAAACAGTCAATTATTCTGGACAGGAATTCGCCAACATCACTACTTCCGTTCCTAGAAAGGCCGATGCTCCAAGGCCCCAAGCCACGAAGCTCCCAGATTTCGGGATGCCATTAAGTGAAGTCTTCAAGAGGTTGGTAAAGGAAGGATTGATTAGGCCATTGGAAAAATTCCAGCCGAGGGACCCTAATGCCCCTGTAAACACTGCTGTGTATTGTGACTTCCTCCAGTACCCTGGGCACCCGACCGATCGCTGTTTTGTCCTGAGGAAGGCAATACGAGAGCTAATAGATAAAGGCAAGCTTGAGGCCCCAGAAATGCCCAACACTGTCAACAACCCATTCCCTCGAAACAACAACCAAGTAAACATGGTTACTGAGGGTACCCCCCAGGCAGAAGATCAGAGTTGCATGGTAGTTGTCAAGCTCAATGCAAAATGGTCAGAACTGGAGGAAGAATGGAAGAGACCCATAAGGAATGCGGTTGAAGATCGCCTTCCAACTGAAGCCGACTTCATCAGTATAATGCAGAGCAATTCCCCACACAGGGTAAACAAAATGATAATCTTCAAGGTCAGGAAAGAAAGATGGACTTACGAAGAATGTGTTCGTACGATGAGAGGATCGGCATGAGGAGCCTACCTAGGGGAAGGAGCTGATCTCCCATTTGCTGCCAGCGGGGCCTATGATGATTTCTGTTGTATGTTGACCCTCGACAAACTTAAGCGAACCATTAATGACATAAGCCAAAGTGGCAAAGCCAAAAACGAAGATGAAACCCTAGCCCAGTGGGCGATTCAAGGAGCAGAAAAATGAAAGCTCATAACTTGGGAAGCTCTCCAAAAAGCCATCCAGCCACTCCCCATGAATAAGCTATGGGAAACATGCGACAAGGCCAACAAAGATCAGTGGCCAGTTGCAAAACAAGCCCCTCCACTCACCATGGCTGCCCTAAGAGATGCTTGCAAAAAGGAAACCGCCAAGCCAGAAGAGGAGATCAACCTATTAACCAGGTCTGGTCAGGTCAGGTCTTCCAAGGAAATCCTAAGTCAGCAAAGCAACCAGCAGAACAGCCCCCACAGGCAAACCGCAATCCGTATGCCAAGACAACTAAAACCCCTGACTTAGAAAAGGAAGATCCCGTGTTGACTCAGCTAAAGCAAATCCAAGCCAACATCTCCCTATGGTCCCTCCTCACTTCATCTTATCCTCACAAGTTGAAGCTCGAGGAAAGCTTGGCCAGGACATTAGTTCCTATTGATGCAACCCCTGATGACGTGGTTCAGCTAATTGGGAGTATTCACTATGGGAATATCATTACTTTCACTGATCTTGACCTTCCACCATTCGGGGCAGACCACAATGAGCCACTCTTTATCACGCTCCAGCTGGAAGAGCGGCGCCTCCCTCGGGTTTTAGTTGATAATGGTTCTGGGATGAACATCCTTCCAGCTAAGATTATGAAGCTGCTAGGGATTAAACCCACAGATCTTAAGCCTTCCTCCTCGACCATCAAGGCCTACGATTCTACATCCCGCACGGTGCTCGGAACTGCTAGTCTGAATTTGTGGTTTGGAAAGAAGATGATGGCTGTTGAGTTTCAAGTCATAGATATCCCTATCACCTTTAATGCTCTGCTGGGACGGCCTTGGCTCCATCAAGTGAAAGGGGTTGCTTCTAGCCTTCACCAGTGCTTGAAGTTTGTCACGGACGGAGTTCTCACAACCATCTACGGTGATTTTGTTACACTTGAGGGAACAGACACAGGCGGAGTGCCGATTCTAGAAATCAAACATGATGAAGACGGGTTTATGCTGACTGGCTTCAAGGAAGAATCCCCGAAGGCCCAAGTATGCGCCATGGATTTAACTCTTACCAGGGACAAAATTCTGCCAGTGATGAAGATGATGAGAAAAATGAACTACTTGCCAGGTCTAGGTCTTGGGAAAAATCTGCAGGGTACCCATAAGATCGAACCTCCTAAAATTCAGAGTACTCGTCGCGGCCTAGGGTATGAGCCAAATTCAGAAGAAGGAAGGGGATACGGCAGGAAGGCTCCTCGTCCCTCTAGCACTCGCCTGGTTGATCACGTTACCCCAGAAAGCCCCCGAGCTGATAAAGCCAAGGCCGATGACATAGCCACCAACCGTTGGTTAGAGCTGCAGGAGAACCTCGCTAAGTTCCGAGGAATTAAAGCTAACCCCATCAGAAGGATGTTCCTTGACCTTCCCGACATTCCTGGAGCCACTGTAACCATGGAAAGCGAGTATACTTTCAAGGGTGTGCCTGAACTAGTGGAGTAGTTTGAAAAGCTAAATGAGACTGTACCAACTGTTGAAAAGGCTGAGGAGACAAAGTTCGAGTTGCTTCTTCCGAAAGCCCAGGCTCCAGAAACCCTCACAGATGATTGGGATGGAAGCGAGATACAAGAGATGTTCAAAGAAGGGGCGCGGTTGCCAGATTTGATCGACTTTGTGGCCATGATTGAAGCTGGAGGCAAGAAATCGTTCGATCCGCTGGCTATGAGCATGAAATCTATGGGAACTCTGAAGAACTGGGAATGCTTCTCCGGACCAATAGCTACCCGAGAAGAGATGATCACCAAGCTTGGATTGGTTCCCCGTCCCTGTGTCTCCCCTTTCATTAAGTCTGCTAAGTCCTCTGTAGTTGAGTCTCCCAACTCTCTTGTGGTCGAGTTCGAGTCGTCAGAGTCATCCGATGGCCTCACGCCAGACGATCTCGAGTTTGTAGCAAACACTGTATTCCCTTTCGCTATCAATGAAATGCTAGACCTTTCTGAGTATCCCTTGATTGCCACTTTAACTAATGATAAATTAACTAATAACTTAAACATGGTTAATGATGATTCACTAGATAAAGATGCGGACACATTAAACGAACAATATATCAAACAAATATTTAAGCAGGTTGCTAGAAAAGAAGAAAACCGAGCCCAAGCTGCCGAAGAAGTTTTGACTCGTGTAAACCTAGGGACTACCGACGAGCCTAAAGAGACGCAGATTGGTTCCTTCTTCAGTGGCAAAGAACAGGAATATTTGATTCAACTGCTCAGAGAGTTTGTTGATATATTTGCCTGGTCCTACAAGGATATGCCTGGTTTAGACCCCTCCATTGTAGAACACCGAATACCGCTGCATCTTGATGCCAAGCCAGTAAAGCAGAAATTGAGAAAGATCAAGCCGGAATGGTCTATGCAAGTAAAAGAAGAGATTTAAAAGATGCTCAAGGCAGGTTTTATCCGGGTGATTGAATACCCGACTTGGCTATCCAACATAGTGACTGTCACTAAAGCCAATGGAAAGGTTCGGTGCTGAGTAGACTTTAGAGATCTGAACAAGGCTAGCCCGAAGGATGATTTCCCTCTCCCCAACATAGACACACTGGTCGACACCACGGCCAATTACGAAGTCAAATCCTTCATCGACGGTTTCGCCGGCTACAACCAGATAAAGATGGCCGAAGAAGACCAAGCCAAGACAGCCTTCACCACCCCATGGGGGACATACTGCTACACAGTAATGCCATTCGGTCTGAAGAACGCTGGGGCTACCTATCAAAGGGCAGCTACAGCCCTCTTTCATGACATGATACACAAAGAAATCGAGGTCTCTGTGGACGACATGATTATCCACTCAAAAGGATCCGACAGCCAGCATTTGATTGACTTGAGAAAATTCTTCAGTCGCCTCAGAGAGCACTCCATGAGACTCAACCTGGCCAAATGCACCTTCGGCGTAAGACGAGGAAAGGTATTGGGGTATATAGTGACAGAACGGGGAATTGAAGCAGATCCTCAGAAAATCAAGGCCATCATTGAAATGAAGCCGCCCCAAACACAGACAAAAGTCAAGTCTTTCATGGGAAGGCTACAGTATATAAGCCGCTTCATAAATCAGTTAACCTCAACATGTGAGCCAATCTTCAAGTTAATGAAGAAAAATGCTTGTCCAGAATGGAGCCCGGAGTGCCAATACGCTTTCGAACAGATCAAAGCCTACCTTGTCAATCCTCCAATCCTTTGTCCTCCTCATCAAGACAAACCACTCTTGCTATATCTGACTGTCACTGATACAACAATTGGGGCTATGCTAGCACAAGAGAAGAAAGACTCCAAGGTCGAAAACGCCATCTACTTTGTCAGCAGAAAGTTGCAAGGGAGCGAGCTCAACTGTTCAGCTTGCAAGAAGACCTGTGCAGGACTCGTTTGGGTAGTGGGAAAATTGAAGCACTACATGCAGTCTCACTCTATACACCTGGTCTCGAGACAAGACCCCATCAAGTATTTGTTCGACAAGCCTTCCATTTCCATGAGGCTGGCTAAATGGTCGTTCTTCCTGGCCGAATACGACATCACTTATGTGATCAGAAAGTCTATGAAGGGGAGGATAATGGCAGAAGAGTTGGCAGACTTCCCAAGTGACGAGCTTAAAGGGTCAGATCCTCAATTCCCCGATGACGGAATCTTCACGATAAAGGAGGAGAATCATTGGCAGCTCTTCTTCGACGGAGCATCAAACAAAAGGGGAAATGGGATAGGAATGCTCCTTGTCGATCCCACCGACGAACATACCCCCATAGCTATAAAGCTGAACTTCGATGTCACCAACAACGCCGCCGAATATGAGGCTTGCATAGCCGGGTTAGAGGCAGCCTTGGAAAGAAACATCAAGGAATTAGAGGTGTACGGTGATTCCGCCCTCATCATCAATCAAGTCCCGAATAAGTGGAAAACAATTGACCCTGGCCTGCAGAAGTACCATGCCTATATGGAAGAACTTGTGGCCCAGTTCAAAGAAGTCACCTTTCAGAGACCGTAACAGATTCGCAGATGCCCTTGCAACACTGGCCTCCCTTGTAGAGCTGCCCGAAGGAAAATCAGTCAAGCCATTCCGGGTTGGGAGAAAAGAAAACCCAGCTTACTGCTTTGAGATTGAAATAGAAGAAGAATCTGCAGATGACCCATGGTACTGCCAGATCTACCAATACTTGAAGAGCGGTGAAGCCTCTTTCAAAAATGAGAATGGGGAATACAAGCAAGGTTTCCGGGCAAAGAACTTGGCAGCCCTAAAACGACTAGCCTCCCACTATGTCATCCTGGGAGACATGCTATACAAGAAGCGCTATCGAGGCCCTCTTCTACGCTGTGTCAACAAGCAAAAAGCAACAGAGCTTATGAATGAGGTACACGGCGGGACTTGCGGCCCTCACATGAACGCTCGGGCTCTAATGCAAATCATTTTGAGGATGGGTTATTTCTGGATATCCATGGAAACAGACTGCATTCAGTATGTGAAGAGATGTGACAAGTGTCAGCGCTACGCATATCTCAACCATTTGCCTCCTCATGACCTTTACTGTATGACGACCCCTTGGCCTTTCGTCACGTGGGGAATTGATGTCATTGGCAAGGTTACACCACCAGGGAGCAACGGCCATGAGTTTGTCCTGGTAGCCATAGACTACTTTACCAAGTGGGTCGAGGCCAAGTCATACAAGGTCTTGGACTCTAAGAAAGTGGCCCTCTTCATCAAAGAAAATATCATCTGCAGATACGGCTTGCCCAGCGAAATCATCTCCGACAACAGATCCCACTTTGAAGGGGACTGCGACCGACTGCTGGCAGAACTCAAGATAACCCGCCATAAGTCATCCCTCTACCGACCTCAAACCAACGGAGCAGTTGAGGCCGCCAACAAAACTTTAGAAAACATCATCCGGAAAATGGCAGTCCGAGGAAGAAATTGGCCAGAAAAATTGCATCTCGCCCTCTGGGGCTATCGGACCTCCGTCAGAACAGCCACCGGGGAAACACCCTTCGCCCTTACATACGGGATGGAAGTTGTGCTCCCAGTCGAGTTGGAAATCCCCTCACTTAGAATACTGCTAGAAAATCATGTCAATGAGATTGAATGGCTTCAAAGTCTCCATGACGAGTTAGCCTTGCTCGACGAACGCCGCCTCAAGGCTATGGAGCACACTCGGGCCTATCAAGCAAGAATGGCCCGAGCCTTTGACAAGAAGGTGAAATCCCGGGATATTCGAGAATGTGACCTCGTGCTGAAAGAGAAGCCTCCAACCCGAACCAATCCGCTCGGCAAATGGGAACCCGTCTGGATCGGACCCTTTGTAGTTCAGAAAATCCTCTCAGGTGGGGCTATGCAGCTAGCAGATCTGGATGGAAATCCTTTTGTACATCCAGTGAACGGAGACAAGCTACGAAGATACTACGCCTAAAAGACGAGTCTAAAAAAAAAAGAAGGTGCTAAAAGAGTAATACCCAACTAGGTTGAAAACCCGAAAGGGCGGCCTAGGTAAAAAACAGGGTTGCACCCAGTGCAAAAAGAGTAATACCCAACTAGGTTGAAAACCCGAAAGGGCGGCCTAGGTAAAAAACAGGGTTGCACTGAAAACATAAAAAAAAAAAGAAAACAAACAAAACAATTTTCAGGGTCGAACTACGATGACCTGAGCCCCTTAGTCCAACTTGTAAAAGGGGAACGTAGGCAGCCGGAAACGGTGCGGTCTAAAACATCAATAAAAATCACATTTTGTCATTAATGCCACATTACAATTTGTGTCTTGAACAAACTCTACGGTAAATCCATTTGATTTTCATAAGTTAAAACAACTTTGATGAGTACAAGCTCGGTCTATTCTTGACTAACAACTTGACACTTAAAGAAAACAATGATTAACAACTAATGTGTTCGCTAAGGCAATCAATTGATACTCAGACTCTGTGCAGTCTCGTTATGATGTCTTCTTCGGCGTCTTCCTCTGTGTCTAGTGTTCTTCCTAGGAACGGCAATAATATCAGTCCGCCTCCTCCCGAGCTCAGGCAGAGGAGTGTGATCTATCAAACCAGTGTCCAACAAAGCCTGGGTCACTCTAATCTCTTGTCTCCTCTCCAGCGTCATCTCGACCCTGTCCCTCTGTCGCTCTACATGAGCCTCATAGTCAGCAACAATGTCTCCACTCCGGTCATGAGGATTAGCCCATGTCTCGGCCCTCCTCAGCTCTGAAGCTGCCAATCTCTCTGAACCTACAATGGCCTTACGCATATCCGACAAAGCCACTTGAGTCTCTCCCATGTGTCTCTCGTACCAATCCAAGTATAGTGTGGTCCAGACAACACTTCCCAACTGCCTGAGAAGCACAACAGGAGGAAATACATCATACCTCCATGCCCTGGAAAAGAACGGAAATGCCGACGGGTCATCCATCGCCACAGAAGTCACAATCATGGTAGCAATATCATCTCTGCCCTCCAAAGGAAGCTGCTCCATCCCATACTGTCTAATAACCAAAGACGGGATGTAAAATGAAGACCGGGCCAGCCCTGGCACCACTACCACTAAGGACCCATCTTGAATCGTCCTTCTGGTCTCTATCCTACAGTGCGGGACCCACCACCTAAGATCCCGAGTACCAAGATGAGCCATCCAAAGCTCCCAAGACTCCTGATCATCAAAGTCCACTGTGACCCCTCTCCGAGCAAAGGTCCATGGCCCAGGCATCCCAACAGCCTCTCGAAGAACCCCTAACCTCTCCGTCAACCACATGGAAAGCAGAAACGGGCTTCCCCCATGCATGTACCGCCTGCCGGTAGCCAACAGATCAAGAGCATGGAAAGTCTCTCCTAGTATCAAGGGGACCATGTCTCGACCCGACCGACACTGTACAACTACATCCAATAAAGCCCGATGGCAAATCCCGAAGGAGCTCACGATAAAAAGTGACCCGACCACACAAACCGCAAATGCATCCCAATAAATATCTCCCATACCCACAGAACCTCTGAACCCATCAGGAAACCCAGAAATATCAAAATAGTCAGATCTCGAACCATACCTCTAGCCTCCTCCAAAGGAAAATGAAACATGTTGGACAACTTGTCCGCAAGCGACATTCCTCCAAACAAAGGAAGAGCTATACCCTCCACTTCGGGCCCTCCAAGCAAAGCCCTGAAATCCTCCAAAGTCGGGACCATTTCATTGTAGGAGAAACAAAATACATGTCTCCTTGTGTTCCAAAATGAAGTCGAAGCCCTCATCAAATCATAATTCGGGACAAGCTCTTTGAGAGACCACAAGAATTTGATTTTGTATCTCTCATCAAAAAACGACCTATTTTTGTGCATAACCTCCCTACACCACTCCTTGAACTTTTCGAAGAACAACATTTGTGATTCTTTAGACAATTTTGGAGAATTTTTGGTGTTTTCCATGGCTTTTCTTTCTTCACTCCCGAAAATTCCAGTAAGTTTGAACTGGAGAAGATGAAGTTTCAATGACATTTATGGTCCAAACCAACTCCAACAACCAAAATAAATGAAACCTGCCAGAAGCATACCCAATCCGCGCGAACAGGAATGTTCCCTGGTCCAATCCGCGCGGATCCCTTTTGATCCCCAGTATAAAATCTTTTACAACAGTAACAAACTGCTGATTTTTACCTCAAAACCTGTATAAAACCTGTCCAAACATTATATATACCCAAAACCCAAAGTCGGGCTCATTGCAACATGCATCTTTTAAATAAACAATGTTTTCTTACAAGCACCATCATCATAAAAATAAATGTGTACATATTATATCTGTTTTTACACTAACAAAAATACAGGGAAAAGAAAATCGATCATCAATCGGAATCAGAGTCAGGGATAACCACTACATTAGGCCTCTTTCCGCGGCTCTGAGCCCCCTCCTGGCTCCCGCCAGCCTGATCATACCGTATCTCGGGGAAGGCTGCTCCAGGCTCCCCCACATCCCGCTCATCCTCAGAATAGCGGTCAGCAGGATCCACAACTACACCTCGGTATGGCAACTCCAGGTCCCTGAAGAAGTCATATCCAAAGTTAAAAGCATCTGAGCCCTGGGCTTCCTGAGTCTGAGGCGGATATCCGTACCCGTAGTTGTAGCCTCCAGAAGAGCCCTCGCCAGCATATCCCTGGTGACCTCCAGAAGAGCCCTCGCCAGCATATCCCTGGTGGCCTCCAGAAATGCCCTCTCCAGCATGACCCTGATAATCAGAGGAGGGTTGCAGGTACCCATACCCGCTCATGTTACCATAAAATATGTGGCCCTGGGGTACCTCCACGCTCGTATCCATAAACTGAGAAGGAGACTTCGCCGACTGATGCGAGGGACCCGCCTCCTCCGGCCTAGTGCGAGGCGCCTCCATGGAATGCCTCCCAGGCATGTATCTCCCCATATCAGCCGGAGAATCCTCGGGCACGTACCTATCCATGCTAGCCGGGGACCTCTCCCTCCTGGTGGTAGCTGATCTCGCAAGGCCCTTGGCATGCCCTCTCGTCACCAGCTTGATCAAAATCTTCTTGGCCCCAACAACCTGGCGAATGAGATGGCCCACCACCGTGGACGGATACTGCAGACAAACAACAGAATAATTAAAATCAAGACAGAAAATTTTACAAGAGTAGTGAAATAAATGTGCAAAACAAAATCATACCTTGGCCCCGGGCCGGGGACGGAAGGCAATAGGAACCTCCTCAGGGATAGGTATCGGAACCCGCATCCTGACCCCGCCATGCTCATAAGAGAAGTCAGAACGAGGGAGCCTGACAGTGGAAAAACCCAGCTCCGCCAGCACCTGAGGCATCCTCAGCCGGCGCTCCACAAAAGCTGTGTAATTCTCCCCAGTCGTGTAAACAATGGCAGGCTGTCCCACCTTGAACCGGAGTCAGTTCTCCGAGCCCTCCACCGGACTCATCATATCCTCCGGCGGCTCCACCGGCGCCATAGGCATCACCCCCGGACCATGCTGGGTAAACACTCGCTCACCCAAATAATAAACATCGCAGGTCAGGCCCCTCAGAATACGCCGCTGGCGAGTCCAATCTTCAGCACCTCTCAGCTGATCCGCAACAAACCTCTCCCAGGGATACAGGTTGACCCCCTCACTAGTAGTCGCCTTCAAATGGCGCGTAACATCCCCGTACCTCAGCTTGATGCGGGCACTCCTGTTTGGCTTAACCCTAGCCCCTTTGCCCCACCAGAGGACAGCCAGGTATGCAAAATCCTCACCCGGAACATGCTCCCACAAAGCACAACCAAAAACCTCGAGAGCCCAGACCTACAAGGAAAAGGGGCAGATGCATCAGATATCAACACAGGAAAGCATGCAGAATTATAGATATGCAAAACAAAAAAAAATGTACCTCAAGAGGGAACTCATAACATGTCAAAGAACTGACGGCCCTCCTGCTGAATTTATCAAGAGCAAAGTACAACTCAGCTAAACCTGCCTCCCCCCAGGCGAAGCTATCAACCAAATCGTGGTCCTCCAGCGACCCCAGCAAAGCAAAGTACGTCGTCCCCTCGGCATGACCAAACAGAGTGTTCGACAAGGCGAACCACAAGAAGCAGCGGGCAATCTGCTCCGCCGATATAACCGGATCGCCCATCAAATACCGGCGAATAATCCCAGTCAGCTTCTCCTTAATAACAGCATACTCCATACCCATCCCCTTCTGCGGGGTAAGATCAATCCCAAGCAGCCTCCTAAGCTCAGCGTTAGTGTAACCGTCACGCCACACCAAGCTATGTCCTTTAAAGGACAAACCGGTGATGGCAGATTAGTCAGTGGGGGTCACTGTCGCCTCGCCCCAACGAAAGTGAAATGTGTGGGTCACATCCCACCAATACTCCGCCAACGCCAGAATTAAGCCCTTGCTCTTTTGAAACCCCATCTGGCTCCTCAAACACTCAATAAAGACGAACATATTACAATTTATCACCAACTGCCGTGGACTCCCGTATCCGTCCCGGTCTATCTCCGGCAGCATATCCCACAGCTCAATTACTGACTCAACGGACCCCCTCGTCTTGATCCGGTCCGCAATGCCCTGAATGACACTATGCTTCCCCTGCAGGTAAACACAGCACAGGTACGTTAGACAAGTACATTATACATCATTCATCATTTTACGCAAAATATATATATGCACAAAATTAAATTTTTCTCCATGAAAAATATTCCATCATCACAAGCATTTTTTTTCCAACATTTTTACTCCGTCTCAACGACGACTTTCTCAAAAATACTTTCGTCTCAACGACGACTTTTTCAACAATACTCCCGTCTCAACGAGGACTTTCTCAAAAATACTTCCGTCTCAAACGACGACTTTTTCAAAAATACTTCCGTCTCAACGACGACTTTTTCAACAATACTTCCAACAATACTCCCGTCTCAACGACGACTTTCTCAAAAATACTCTCGTCTCAACGACGACTTTTTCAACAATACTCCTGTCTCAACGACGACTTTCTCAAAAATACTTTCGTCTCAACGACGACTTTTTCAAAAAAATACTCCCGTCTCAACAACGACTTTTTCAAAAATACTTCCGTCTCAACGACGACTTTTTCAACAATACTCCCATCTCAACGACGACTTTCTCAAAAATACTTCCGTCTCAACGACGACTTTCTCAAAAATACTTCCGTCTCAATGACGACTTTTTCAAAAAATATTTCAACGACGACCTTTTCGAAAGATACTCCCGTCTCAATGACGACATCTTTTTAAAAAAAAAAAAATTCCGTCTCAAAGACGACATTTTACAAAAATACCTTCACAAAGTCCGTCCCGGGATGGAACTTTCATTTCTTTCTAGCATGCATCCTAAATACGCATAATTGCCCAAAGTACAAGCATTTCACGCACGATATACACTTTATTTTCAAATAATGCCTAGCATTCAAAATAAATCATACATTCACATCACCCATACATTTAATTAAACACTTGCATAGTCAATTTCACATTTTAACAAAGAATTTGGCAAAAGCCCCAAATTAGCATTTTTTTTAAGCCCTAGCTTTCATACATGCTTTTTTTTTTTAACAAAAAGAAACCAAATTGAGCAACATACCGAGCAAAGATCATCATTGGTAGTCCAATGTTGCCATACATCGGGGTACTCTTCCTCCGCCATTGTTTGAGAGAGACCATAATGGCGTACCATCCTTGGCAAAGCAAGCCTCTTCTCCGCCACTTCTCGCCTCACCCGCCTACCTCGACTACGAGATCCTTCTCCTCGCTCCATTTCTTCAGCTTTTCAAAAAATTTCACAAGATTTGGACAAAAAAAAAAAGGGATTTTTCTCACCTTTTCTTTCTTCCTCTCTCGTCACTCTCGTCTCCCTCTATTTTTTTCTGGAAACTGAAATGGAAATAGGGAGGAGACCAGACAGACAGGCCAGCTTTCTGGGAACTTGGCCCACTGAAGGCCTTATCCGCGCGGATAAGGTTGTCAGGGGAAATTCCCCTTTTGCCTTTTAAAATCCTGGCACTTTGCAGTTTAACCCCAGTTAGCCAGGGTTAGCCTTTTTCAAACAAAACTTAACGGAAAACCTGTTTTCCTCATTTTTTTTCAACCTCGGCCATCAAAGTAAGCCCGAGCTTCTGAAAAAACTTAACGGAAAAACCGTTTTCATCCCCGGCCATCAAAGTAAGCCCGGTCTTTTACCAAAACTTAACAGAAAACCCGTTTTCCTCATTTTTTTCATCCACGGCCATCAAAGTAAGCCCGGTCTTTTACCAAAACTTAACGGAAAACCCGTTTTCCTCATTTTTTTCATCCACGGCCATCAAAGTAAGCCCGGTCTTTTACCAAAACTTAACGAAAAACCTGTTTTCCTCATTTTTTTCAACCCCGGCCAACATAGTAAGCCCGCCAACAAAGCCCGTTCCGACACGGCAAATCAATAAAGACCGATCCAATACGGCAAATCAACAAAGCCCGTTTCAACACGGCAAATCAACAAAGACCGTTCCGACACGGAAAATCAACAAAGACCGTTCCGACACGGCAAATCAACAAAGACCGTTCCGACGCGGCAAATCAGCAAAGCCCGTTCCAACACGGCAGATCAGCAAAGCCTGTCCCGACACGGCAAATCAACAAAGACCGTTCCGACACGGCCTTCAAACCATTTTCCCCACAGAGTCACAACTCAGCATTTCCACTCCACAACACACTGGGGTGACTCCCCCGAACAGTCACACACCGGGATGACCTCCCAAGTACACAGACAACACTGGGGTAACTCCCCCGAACAGTCACACACAGGGATGACGTCCCAAGTACACAGTCACAGACAGGGATGACATCCCAAGTACACAGTCACACACAGGGATGACGTCCCAAGAACACAGTCAAACACCGGGATGACCTCCCAAGTACACAGTCAAACACCGGGATGACCTCCCAAGTACACAGTCAAATCCTTGGCTACACCCCCAGCTAGTTAAACATCGGGATGACTTCCCCTTTTTAACACAGTCAGCCTACCCCCAGCAGGCACTTCGGGTACTAACGTCCATTCTTTCCTCCCCAGCGGAAACACGAACTACGACCGGCTTGATTCATCAATGGATACGTAGGTAGCCTATCAAATAGGTTCAGCCATTCGACCACTTTGGTCACTCCTTCATCCACCTTGCCAAATGTGGAGCCTTACTCTTATCGACGACCCCGCTTCCTTCGAAAGCGCCATCGCCGAGGGGCTACTGTAAGTGCTCCAATTTGAGTTGTTAGTATTTTCGTTAGAAAACTAACAAAAGCCTTCACAAAATCCACCAAACCCTAACATTCCTAACTAACCCTAACTTTTCTAACTAGTTAGGGGTATTTTGGGGATTGCTATTTAGAGGGAGGCAAATGAAAGAATCTAAGGAATGGTGAATTTTCGGAACAGGAAAACTGCAATTCTGCTGGCCTGGGTTGCTTGTTGACTTAAATATTCCTCCTGTCCAAAGCCTGCAGCTGCATTTAATGAACAGTGCACGCGTGACGAACGATCCGCGCGGATCATATTACAGTCCGCGCGGACTATTTTGCCCCTCCAGTCTCCTATAAATAGAGGCCTTCGGCCTCATTTTTGAACAAGACATCTCACTCACAGAAGCTATTCTCTGGCGAAAAACAGAGAGAAAACAGTGGGAATCCTTAGATTGCCACCATTTTCTCTTGAGTCTTTCCCAATCTCACTCCAAACACTCTCAAATCACTCTTAAACACACAAAGCTTAAGCTTAAAACACTACTAAAGAGGAAGATTAGGGAGAAAACATAGAAGACTTAAGTGTTATCTACTTGTTTTCTCTTTGATCAACTCCAATCAACACACACTAAACATACTTAAAGCCTTGAATCTATTCAAGCCAAACACAACATTGACAAGAAGATTGGGCTTAACCATCATTGGTAAACCCTCCTTCTTTAAAACTTAAAACACTCTTTAATTTCATGTCTTAATTTACTTGTCTTTAATTTCCTTGCATTTACTTTACTTGCCTAGTTTAATTTCATTTTGTTTACTTTACTTTACTCCATGTCTAATTTAACTTAAGCTTTGACCTAAGATGGTCATCTTGGAGTTCATCTCCATGAATGACCATCTCAAATGGTCTTCATTTCACTTTCTAGTTTGATTTTCTTCATTTTACAAGTCTTTCCCTTTCCCATTTGCTCCAAAACCCCCATGAATTCCCCAATGATGACTTGGTATAATGACCACTTGATACAAAGTGGTGCATCATTATTCAAAGTCTAGGGATGAAAATGGGGTGAACTTGAAGCAAACTTCCCCGAAATGGCAATTTCCTTCAAAGAGATGTTTCTGTCCAGTAACTTTTCTTCAAGAACTCAGTCCATTTTCCTATTTTTTTAGACACATAAAACCTTGGAATTTCGTAATGGTCATAAAATACTTTTTGTAACCAACATTCATAGGATTCCATAAATATTTTTACTTTATTTTTCCTCCAAGTGAAAGTCCTCCTTTCAAATTATTTTTCGAAGGTCAGTCTGTCAGTCTCTGGAAATCCAGATTTCATGTCTGAGATTTACAGAAGGTTTTGGTCCATCAAATCATCTCCATTTGTAAAAATATTTTGCAGTAACCTTATTTAAGGTTTTTTGAACAACTTTCATTCTCTGACTTTCTTCAGATTCTGAAGTTTTCAAGCCCTTAAATCCTTTTCAAAATCAAGTGTCCACTGTCCTTTTCATTCTGGCAGATTTGATATTCAAATTCCAAGGGTCTTTTGAGTGTCAAAACTCAACCCTAAAATCACACCAAAAATCTTGGAACTTATTTAATGCGTTAGGAAGAGTTCCCCTTTTTTAGTTTTCTGAGTTTCCTTTTTATTTAACCTAAGAAACACACACATACGAACACACAACAGTTTTTCGAGTAAAAATAGGAAGACCCGTTTACGGGGCATTCCGGGTGCGCGTGCTAATCGCCCTTCCCGGAATGTAACTTGACCTCCGAACCCTTGTCTCTTTTTCGGGCACTTTTCAAAGTTTTGGCCCTTAACTAAAATGGCGTGGCGACTCCGTTTGATCATCAAAGAAAAGTCCGCTAACGATGTCTCCGACACAATTTGAACCAACCTTTTTCATAAACTAATTTTTCCTAAAACACCAAAATTTCCAGGTTGGGTTCGAATTCGGATAGGGTATATCACAGCATGGCGACTCTCTCTTTTTTGTGAAATTAATCCGTTTCCTTTCATTATCATTTTCAAACCATTCCGACGCGTCACCGTTGCATCGAATCGGGTAATTTCACACATGCAGTCAGATAACTGAAGTCTTTTTGGAAAAATATCGTGGGAACCTTGAATGGCGTACAACTAGGGATGATCTAGTCGGAACGATTCATAAAAGCGACGAGTCGATCACTGAGTTTTATAAGAGGTGGAACGCCAAACTCAATGAGTTGTTTGAGTTGATTCCTCTGCAGGATCAAAAGGACATCTTCCTTTCATGTGTTAAGCCATTAGTGAAGCCATTGGGAGTGGTTGGTATCCCGACTTGAGAGAAATGGTTGGAATGGGAGCTCGCAGCGAGAACAGACTTTTCAATCTTACTCCAAGCACTAATGCCGGCAATAGTGGTGGCTATCGTTATAGAGCAATAACTCCAGCAACCTCGAAAGCAAAAGAGACAGGCCCAGACAACAGCATCAATAATATCCAGGCAGGAGGCAATGGTCAGAGCAATGGAAAGTTTCAGCCTCGTCAACAACAGCAAAAGTTTGATGATCTTGGGATGACCACTGAGGAAGCATTCAACGGCTTGGTTAAAAATGGGATGATGAAACCACTTGAAAACTATGGCCCTGCTAATCCCAATTCAAAGTTGGATGAGAGCAAGTACTGCTGCTTTCACCAATATCCTGGCCATACCACCAGTGATTGTTTCCCTTTAAAGAGGGCTATTCAGAGGCTCGTCGACGAAGGAAAGATTGAGAAATGTCCTCGCCCCAATGTTGTCACCAATCCTCTTCCCTAGAGTTTTGAGGGTCAGGATCCAAGGAGTTGAAGAAGTCAATCAGTTTTCGTAGGGTCTAGGTTGTCTTTTGTCTTGTTATGAGTCTGTTGAGTCAGTCCATTGTGGACCAGTTTTTATTACTTTATCAATAAAAGTGTTTATTTCTCTTCTTGCTAGACTCGAGACATCACTTGCACACCTACATTACACTTAATTGAAATGGCTATATTCTTTATGATCACTTGCACTGCTCACCAACTAATCTCTTGAGATGATTAACATTTTGCATAATTGGCGTGAGAAAATCAACTGATATCCTTCTTAGATTGGGGCTCACCGATTCCCCACTTCACATCTCATATGCTCACATCTCTTTTATCATAAACATTATCTCGTTGATCGACGAATTTGCATTAATCTCCATCAATTAATTTTAAGCAAGCAATGAAGACTTAATTTCATTTAGGTCATCCGGTAAGGATTGCAGTTGAAGCCCTTCACCATAGGAAAGCCACTCCCTTACCCTCACTAAACAATATCCCTTCATTTCAAGATCGGCATGCTTTGAAACCCTGTTTAGCCATCATCATTGTTCTTTGAGAAGTCCAAGTAATGCCATCAATAATCAATGGTGCACAAAAATATTCAAGTCACGAAGGAAGGACAATTGTCCTCAATTTCTCAAGAGGCCTTCCAATTCTCAAAAAGACTTTGAATCCTCACAATTCCACAAATGTCCTCAATTTCTCAAGAGGCCTTTCATTTTCCAAAAAGATCTTGAATCATTCATAAGCTCACAAAGGTCCTCAATGGCATGGATTTCCTCACTTCTAGAAGATCATCCCATAACCTTGATTAGTTCCAGGCCATCCTCTCATTTTTAGAGGATACTCCTATTACCCTTGCCTATGCCTACGCAAGTATGATCCCTCATCCTTAGAGGCAGTGAAGATGTAATCGTGATTTCCTCGCCTTAGAAATCCCAAACACATCCTTGAGAGCCAACCTCTCATTTTTAGAGGTTTAGTCAGTAAAAGGCCCAGTCGACCTCTCATCCTAAGAGGTCATGATGCAAATAATATCTCAAATTACCTAATGGCCGATCGAAGCCCTAAGCCCAACTGCAGTTCCAACCGGATAGCAATCTATTCTCAATTTCATCAGGATCTAAATCAAATTAATGCTTCATTGCTTGCTTAAAATTGGAATCTCATCCGTCTTGGTCTATGACCATCATTCAAAGATTATGCAAATTCAAATCTTTCATTTGTCACTTCATGTGAGCATATTTCATTTCCTCTCTGATACACTCTCTGTGAATGTCTTACTGGGACTTCACATCCGTGTCTCTCAATGACACTCCAAGGAGGCATCTTCCCCAACTCTCCAATTTTCAAAATATCTTCGAAATTTCAAACTTTATTTCTCTTTTCATTCGGGATATGCCCGAACTACGGCGACCTGAGCTCCTCACAACGAGGGGAAAGTAGGCAACCAGAAATGGTTCGATCGAAAGCACAAATAAATCTCAGAAAATTCGGTCTCATCAATGACCTTCCATCTCCACAAATTCGCCAAATTTGATTCTCGATATCAGTTGGTTCTCTCCTCATGATTAAACATAATGTTTGTTCATATCAAGATTAGTTGTTGAATAACCTGAACATCAATAAAAGGTTTTAAGCAGTCCTGTGATCATTGTGAATAGGGCAGGTTTTCAAGTGTCTCGACAAGTCTTCCCACTCTACATTCTAGGAATTTAAAGCCAAACACTGTCTTTCTGTCAGCAGGGGCTTCTATACACTTTCCCACACCTTGTTGCGCTTATACTCTCTCAAAAGAGTCAAACCCACAGCGAGTGTTTACACAAAATCGGGATTCACCCCACTTTTTGAAAGGTATGCCCCTGCACGTACATTTTCTCGAGTCTTTCCCAATGACTGATTGACTAAATCTTGAAAGGATGGTTTGTCTCCTTGGCCACATAATGATTCTATCCACAGTGGGGCTACATTGAAATTCTTCAGACTGGAGCTTTTGTTAAGTCATCTCATAAGCTTGGGGCTTCATCAAGGTGCTTCCTCGGAATCTGGACTCCATTTACCGGCTTTAACTGGGGCTTTGCTAAGATTGTTTCTCTCGGACAGGGGCTTCATCAAGCAATTCTCTGCACTCTGCCGCAATATGAACTTACCAGGGCACGTTCCCGACTTGTCTATGCTGCCATTATCACCCATACACTTCTCAAATATATGGGAGAGGGCTCTTTTCTTCATACATACCATCATACAAATCTATCATTGCTATATACATACAATTATCATTCCTTTGGGTTCACCCCAATTTCTCATCAAAAGTATCCAATTCCATTCTTTAAATAAGGTGGACTCTTGAAATTAAGCTAACAATGAATAAAATCTAATAATAATCTTTGCAAAATGCCTAGCTGTGTGTGTTTTCCCCACAGGATACAATAATCAAATGATCATAATCTGATCATTGGGACTGCTCCTCAATCACAATCTGGACAAAAAATTCAAGCTCCGCATATGGCATACTCTGCCTCCTCATTTTCATCATCTTCGTCATCTTCGGACTCATCTGAGTCGTTTAAAAAAGCCTCAGTCGCCTTGGTCTCCAAGCAATAATAATCATCACCAAAGCCCGCTCAAAATGCAAGTCAATGACGAATCAACTCTCCAGCAATTGTAGTCTAAGACCATCCGGCAGCTACAACTTTTCATCATCAACAACTGTAGTCTCAGTCCTTCCAGCAGCTACAGGTAAGCACAGCACAGGTATTAAAGCATATCTCAGTCAACTACAAGTTATCATGTCTTATGTTTACAAAGTGAAAGTCATCATTATTCCTTCGAGTCAATCTCTCGGGTGTCTCCCCTAAAAAGTCAATATCTCGGGTGTCTCCCCTAAAAAGTCAATCTCTCGGGTGTCTCCCCTAAAAAGTCAATCTCTCGGGTGACTCCCCTAAAAAGTCAATCTCTCGGGTGACTCCCCTAAAAAGTCAATCTCTCGGGTGTCTCCCCTAAAAAGTCAATCTCTCGGGTGTCTCCCCTAAAAAGTCAATCCCTCGGGTGACTCCCCTAAAAAGTCAATCCCTCGGGTGACTCCCCTAAAAAGTCAGTCTCTCGGGTGTCTCCCCTAAAAAGTCAATCCCTCGGGTGACTCCCCTAAAAAGTCAATCTCTCGGGTGTCTCCCCTAAAAGGTCAATCCCTCGGGTGTCTCCCCTAAAAAGTCAATCTCTCGGGTGTCTCCCCTAAAAAGTCGATCTTTCCCATCAGCCGCTCGTGAGGCTTGGGATCTTTCTTATCGACAACCTCACTTCTTTCAGAAGTGACGTTGCCGAGGGACTCTGTGAGTACCCCAATCCAACTCGCTACCTCATATAAGTGCCTTTTTAGACAATAAAAGTTCACTAGGGGCGTTTTGGTAAATTTTTGGTCCATTCCGAGGCAATCTGAGAACCTTTCATGAATTTTCAGCCAAGGAAGGACCTATAGGAAATTATTCAGACGAGGACCTGTTGGGAATTATTCAGGATTTCCAATAAGGCGGTGACTTTACTTGACGACAAAGAAATTCCCGTATGGCTTAATGTGTCGCTCGACACAGTTAGCCATTTTCAGAAGGCTATAAATAGGGGCCTTCTCCTCTCATTCAAGGGACCTCTCTTCGACTCTTTTCGACTCTCCTGGATGATTCTAGGGTTATTCTGCCTCCAGACGCCTAGAAACTCTCTCTCTCTCTCTCTCTCTCTCTCTCTCTCTCTCATATAATCCTCTTTTAATTCACACACAAATACAGAATTCAACACATACTTCACATACACACTTTGAAGGCTTCAATCTCTCTCCTAATCTGGGATCTAATCTTCCTCTTGAACCTGAATTGAAGGTCTATATACCAAACTTGGTATATAGATTGTGGATCGACAAGGGTAACGATCTAATCTTCTTATTCTCTCTCTTTTTATATTCATTGCAATTGCCATACTTCATATGCTATGCGAATTGTTGTTTTTTTTAATTAGAATCATTATGTCATCAGTTTCATATCCATAGTACTCTGCTCAGATATTTATCTCATTGCATGTTTTGATTGTTCACGAATTTACGTGTTACTTGTGCCCCAAGTTGAATGTGAATCCCTTGCGTTCACACTCACTTGTGTGGATTTAATCCATCCGTGATTGATTAGACATGCAATTCTCTGTTTATTGATTGTTTCATTCGATTATTTTATTTACATTTCAAACTTTGTAAGATCTCTGCAGACTGGCTTGATGTGTCATGCGACACATCTTGCCATTTAGGATCCTGTGTCGTGCGACACAATTTGCCAATCTGCAGAGGTCAATTTCAGTTGTAAGTTTTGTACTTAATCTCATGTAACTCAATGTAATCAGGTTGTGGCCCCCTGATTTTAAGTGGCTCACAAGATGTACTTAGAGTATTTTGAAGCAATAAAAATACATTTATCATATTTGTCTCACACAATGCACACAATTAAATATAATGGATGTTTATTTTGAAAGACCTCATTTGAGGGCGCGTTGGGTGAACTCTCGGTTCTTCCCAATGCGTAATCTGACCCCGAACCCTCTCTCTGTGTTTTAAATGGTTTTCTTAATGTTTTCCATAATAAACGGCGTGGCGACTCCTTTTTCTTATAAAACCCGTCTCATTTTCATAAATCTTATTTTCCATTAAACATCCCATGCCTTCGCATGCGGACGGGGTACTTTCAATGTCTCGAACCGTTTGGTTCGTTGATAATGTCATTTCAATAACGCAATTTACGTCTCGAACCATTTGGTTCGTTAACACTGTGATTTCAATAACGCAATTTACGTCTCGAACTGTTTGATTCGTTGACACTGTCATTTCAATAAATGTTATATACTATTCCGGACTGTTTGGTTCGTTGATACCGTCATTTACCGTCTGAATCGTTTGATTTGTTGATTGTCATTTCAATACCGCATTTACTTTAAATGTCCGAGTCAAGAAATTGATTTGTTGATCGTTATTATTATCAAATACTATAAACATCTTTATTTTAAATTATTTATTATTATCATTTTACTAAAAATGGTAATTTTATAATGCCCGATTTAGATCATGAAATGACTCCTAAATTTTCTCTAATTTCATCTCCTTAGAATGAATATTACAGAGTCGAATAAACGGAGGATCTTGATATAAACATATTCCTATATATTTACATATCATTTCATCTATCAAAATCATCATTTATAAACCCTTCATCTAAACAGCCATTTTTCAACTAATTATTACACACACACACACACACACAATTTTCGAGAAAGGTAGAAAGATTTGTCTATATACGAGGTGTTTTGGTTGAGCACAAATATGCTCTTCTCGAGACGTACTTGACCACCAAACCCTAAATATCTCTTTTCAGTCTTTTTCAAAGTTTTGGCTTATAATAAAAATGGCGTGGCAACTCTCTTTTTTTTTTTTTGTGAAATTCATCACTTTCCTGTTTTGTGATATTTTAAACTATCCGATGCGTTCGGGGGCATTATCGAATCGGGGGGTAGTTTCAAATGTACTTATGTAAACATGTATTAAATAATAGCTATAAAGGGTAGATATATTTAATTGATATTAGTCTTAATATTAAATAATTTATATAAATATACACTTAAAAAGAAATGGGTACAATGTATATATTATTAAAATAGTAACTTTGAATAGGATAAATATATAGAAGAATACTTTTTCATTTTGTACTAAGCAATGGGAATATGAAACAAGTTGAAGTTTAAAAGTTGTAATACTAACTAATACAATAAATAGAAAAACTTTTATATTATTCATAAAATATTCAATAGTTGAAGAGTCATCCATTTTCTTCATTCAACTTATAAATACTCTTTCCCATTTCACCAATGTTTTTTTTTTGGCTCTCCATCACTATGCAGCGATGAATTCACGAAGAAAGAAAATGCGTTAAGTTTTCAAAAAATGCTATTGTAAAATGTTATTGTAAGTATCCACTAGCTCTTTTTTTTTTTTTGCTTTGTGAATGACTTCTTTACGACCTCTTATGGCTTCTTTTGATAAGAATTTGTTTTTTATTTATATGTTTATGTTCGTTATATAATTTTGATTTTAGTTTTAGTTTTAATTTTTATTTTATTTTATAAATTTCATTTTTGTTTTGATTTCTTTCTTGCTTTTTTTTCTATTTCTTTTATGTTCGTGAATATTTTTTTACTATTTTAATTGTTAAAATTTGAATATAAGTTTTTATTTACCTTTTTTTTTTATATTTTATGTTGATACTGATTTTATTTTGTTCAGTAGATTTTTTTATTTTGTAATTATTAAATTTTTGTTTAGTTTTGCTTTTGCAAATTTTAAGACAATTTACAGCATGGATTTAAATAAAAAATTAGCTTTTTTAAAATATTTTTTTTATATGATTTGATTTCATGGGACTTGAGAGGAATTTACTGAAGTTCAATGACTGAAGTGCAGAGTATGAAAACTAAGTTACTAATATGTTGTTATTGAAGCTAAAATACCTGTTGAAAACTATCTAAAAGTTGAGGACTTTTCTAGAATTTTTGGAAATCGAAGGACCAGGTAGAAATTAAGTAAAAGATAGGGACCTAATGGGAATTACAAAATCATATCCATGGAAGGAGTATGGAACCACTTTGGAGTGATTTTAGGAAATATTTATTCTATTTCCTTTTTCTATTATGATTTCTAGTATAAAAACAAAACATTTTAGTCATGCAAAAACTTGTGTGAGACGGTTTCATTGATGAGACGGATCCTTTATGGGTCACCTATGGGTTTAACCCACCCAAATAGGCAAATCCACCCAAATTCGCGCCTGATGACGTCATCCATGACGCTAATGATGTCATATGTTTTAATTTATTTATTTTTTTGAAAAATAATTTGTTTTTTTTTCCCGCCATTTTTTCTTGTAAACAACGTAGCACTTTTGATGAAAACATGTAACACTTTTAATGAAGAAATATAACACTTTTTATTTCCTAAATTTAACGATTTTCTTCTAAAATATAACCATTTTTTCTTGCAAATCAAATGTAATACTAATAATGAGGAAGGTAATACTTTCTTTTATTAATTGTAACTTTTTTCTGTAAAATATTGTTACATTTTAGAAAAATATTACATTTCACTATAAAAACTATTACATTCTAGAAAAATGTTACATTTCACTATTAAAATTGTTACATTCTAGAAAAAACTGTTACATTTCACTATTAAAATTGTTACATTTTATAAAAATTGTTACGAAAAACTATTACATTTCATGAAAAAAAAATACATCCTTCATTATAAGTGTTACATTTGATTTGAATGAAAAAAGGTTACATTTAAGAATAAAAGGTGTTACATTTCAGGAAATAAAAAGTGTTACATTTCTTTATTAAAAGTGTTACATTTTGGTGGTGGGAAAAAATTAATTTTTTCTAGCAAAAAAAAAAAAAAATGGTTCGGCGGCTCGGCTCCCAGTGAGCCGTCTCATGGATGAGGCGGTCTCACAGGAGACCTTCTCTTTAGTCATATAGGGTTACACTTTATTTCTAGTTTTTCAAGTTCTAGCAAGAGGTTTTCAAGACTCCATTGTTTTTTATTTTTTTCAAGAGATTGCAGGTTTTTTTACTAATATATTATTGTTTGAGTTTATTATCATATGACCCTGCGTACTATCTCAGTATTACATATTAACCTTTGTACTATCAAAACAACTACTTTTACATGCGTACTATTTGGAAAATAATCAAAATAACCACAATAGTTAAAAATATGAATAAACGTTAGTGAGCATTAAACACCGTTAGCAACTTAACGAGTTTTATTCCAATTTGGTCACTTACATATTGACCTTTTTTCGGTTTGATCACAATTGATATTTTATAAGTATTCATCTCTACTATTGAACGTGCGCTCGCCCGAAATTTTGGGTTTAGAAAAAGGAGTCGCCACGCCGTTTTAAGAGGAAACATTGAAAACCTTTGTTTATAGAGAAAGCATGAGTTCGGGGGTCAGATTACGTGTTGGGAAGAACCGAGAGTTCACCCAACACGCCTCGTCCATAGACGAGTCTTTCAATCAAAGAAAACATCCAAGTAAATCCAAAGTGTGTGTGCAAATATTGATAATAAACGAAATGTGATGAAATACATCTTATTAATTATGAAACGAGTGATTACATATTGTGAGCCCATTTTTAGGGAGGCCACATCCCTGATACAAACAAACTAGAACAGATTACAAAGGAAAAGAGTCACTGCAGATGGGTCATGTGTGTCGCATGACACATCGTACCAGTGACTACATGTGTCGCGTGACACAGGATCACTTGGGGACGAAGGTGTCGCGTGACACACATGAGCCTTCTGCAGAAACCTTACAGTATGAACACAGAAATCAACAGAAGCTATACAGATCCAATTAACAAGCTGAATTAAGAACGAAAAACATAAACAACATCAAATCGACCCAGGGAGTGTGGATATGAGTAGATCCACACCCCCTTGGGGCTCAAACACCAAGTTCAACCAAGTCAATCAATATGAGTTCAATTACACAATATATGCAAGTTAAACAGAGAGATTGCGATTGGGATTCAGTAATTCAGATAGCTAGGATCTAATTACTGAATCCAAACAAAAATAGAATTATAAAATTGCAAGGAATTAAATGAGAGAGAGAGAGAGAGAGGGTTAGGGAATTGTTACCCTTGTTGATTCCACGAATTCTATATCTAGTCAGATATAGAATTCTTCAATTCTTCGTTGTAGATCTCACAGCTCTGATCCAAAGGGTTCCAATGGGTATAGATAGAGAATTGGGTTTGGAAGAGAGGGGTTAGTGGGTAAGAAGGTAGGAGAGAGAGAGAGGTTTTGTGCTTGGGACTCTCATTACAATGCTATTTGGGCAGAGTAACAGTAGGTTCGAAATTTGGGATCCCTTTCAATGAGGGGGAGGGTCTTATTTATAGGCTGCAGTTGGCTGCCTTAGTGTGTCGCACGACCTTACGTGCCCACTTTCCATGCCTCAAGCTGTCGCGTGACACAAGGTGGCTCAACCGCTTTTGGCGCCAAAACCAGTTTCTGGAACATTCCGGAAAAATACCCAAAAGGTCCAACAGGTTTTATTCCCAAGGGGTCCTTTGGCATGAATAATGTACCAAAAGGTACTTCCTTCGCGGGAAACTCATGGAACGTTTCCGGAAGTCTCGGGATAGGCCGGGAATTTACCAAAACGCCCATTAATGCAGTTTTATTATATTAAAATGCATCAAAAAGGTTGCGAATTGGATTGGCGTACTTACAGAGCCCCTCGGCAACGTCAGTTTTGGAAAAAGTGGGGTTGTCGATAAAATAAGACCCAATCTCAATGAGCGGCTGGGGTTAAGGTGAAGGGCTAGAAAGGTTAGAAGGGGGAAATTATGGCTGGACCTCTCTGAGAAAGGATTCCTACGTATCCCTTGAACAAGGGAATCAAGCCAAATCGTAGTTCGGAAGTTACCAAAATTAAAATTCATAAGCAAGTAAAGGAGTAGAGACGTATCTTCATATCTTTGCTGTGCTTACCTGTGGGGTCGGATAGTTTCTTTCTTTCTCACCAGGTTGTAGCTGCCGGAGGGTCTCATGCTGCAACTGGTACTTTTGCGAGTAGCTGCCGGGGGTCTCACGCTATCGCTTTGTTGACGAGTTGTAGCTGCCGGAGGGTCTCATGCTGCAACGGGTCTCTTGTGGATGCCAGGGGTCTCATACCACTTTTCTTTTCTGCAGGGTAGTTGCCGGAGGGTCTCACACTACTGCTGCTCCTCTTCGTGGATGCCGGAGGGACTCATACCACTTCTCTTCTGCAGGGTAGTTGCCGGAGGGTCTCACACTACTGCTGCTTCTCTTCGTGGATGCCGGAGGGACTCATACCACTTCTCTTTCTTCTTTGCTGGGGATGAGTATAGCTGCCGGGGGTCTCACGCTATCTCTTTTCTGTTCTGTTGGGGATAAAAAATGTAGCTGCCAGGGGACTCATGCTACCTTCTGTTCTGTTCTTTGTCGTTGATAAGTATAGTTGCCAGGGGACTAACGCTATTTCTGCTTTCTGTCTCTGTTCTGTGGATGCCAAGGGACTCATACCACCATGTCGGTGCAGGGTAGTTGCCGGGGGACTCACACTACTTCTGCTTCACTGGGGATTGGTGTAGCTGCCGGGGGACTCACGCTACTTCTTTCTTGCTCTGTGTGGATGCCAAAGGGACTCATACCATCTCTTTTGTTTTGTTGTTGAATGTAGCTACCAGGAGACTCACGCTAATTCCTTCTTCTTTGTTACTGATTTTGTTGTCGGGCAGTCTTTGTTGGCCGTCACTTTTCTTTTGTGTCCTTAGCTTTTCTTTGGAAGCTAGGGGGACTTTGTTTTCTTTCTTGTGCCTCGAGGCTTCTGTTTTCCGGGAATTTGTTCATCCAGCCTGGAATTCTGTTTTCCGGGGATTGGTTTCTTTTCTCTTGAGATTGTGGGGCTGTTGGTCTTGCTGAGCTCTGCTTGGGGGCTATCACAGATACAGGCCTTTTTTGTTCTTTTTCTTTCTTCTCCAGTTTGGTCGGAGGTCCAGTCTTCGGGACTCATTTGATTATTGTACCTGCGGGGGGGTAAAACAACAACTCCAAGCACTACACTTTAATAAGCCTATCTTGTTAGCAAAGATTACTATATGATGTTAGCTTGGTTTACGTGAATCTGTCTGTTCCGGGTAAGCGAACGCAATTATTGGGTTAAAGGTCTGCTTTGTCAGGTTTATGTATGGGGTTTTGGGATTGTTTTAGGTAAGTGTGTATAGTGGGGGGTCCTCTCCCGTATATTTTCAGGGGTATGTGTATGAGGGTAAGGGGTATATTGGCGACGGCGAGTCGGAAAATGCTCTGGGGTAATCACTGCAAGCTTTTCCATCCTGTCTGCTATCAGCCAAAGTATGTCGCCCGACATGTTGTGTCTGTTTGGCTTCTTTTGTCGCACGACTGAGGGAGGCTCGTAACAGGCCTTTTCAAAGTCGGTCCAGGCTTCACTCTGCAGTCACTGTCTTCTTAGTAAAGCAACCCAGCAACCCTTATTTGGCAGATAATCGATTCTTCGATCAAGACTGACGCTTTTTGCTGCCATGGAACATTATAACCAAGAGATTGCTTCCCGGGAGTGCCAATTTCATCGGGACTTCGTCGAAATTTGGGGATTTCATCTGAGGCAACATAGAAGTATCATCGACAAGCGGTACAGTATGCCTTGCATTTGGTCCTTGAAAGATTGGAGGGTTGACTGGGATTTGCTTCGGGCTGTATCCTGCTTCTGGGATTCCGAGTGTCATGCATTTTCTTTGTCATACAATTATCTGGCCCCAACTATGGAAGACTTCAGGGCGTTGACCGGTCTGGGTAAGGCGGAGACTGTAGCATTTCCACGAGACAGTCGATCAGTTGATGAGCAGCTGTCTGACTTTTTATCTTTTCCTGCGGATCAGGTATTGCCTTTGATTCTAGGTGATGGGTCCATAGATTTGACTCGGATGGCTAGATTGCGCCTTTCCCGTCCTGATTTGTTTGACCTTTCTACCACTTTGGATATGTTCATGCTGTTCACACTGTCGGCTTACTATTTCTGCGGGTATACCGGGGTCTGCTCAAGCACTTTGTTGGAGATCGTTAGGCAAATGAGGGGTGACCGGGGCATAGATTTTCGTCAGATTCGTTCTGGCCAAGGAGAGATGGATGTTGTACCACTGCTGCTGGCTGAGACTTATCACGGTATTGACAGGCTAGCAGGGGGATCAGACTTCATGGGAGCAGCACTCTGCCTTATTATCTCTGTGGTTCTCTGAGAGGTTACACCTGATCGGGCCATTACCAGAGGGTCGGACGGCAATGCCATGGATAACTCGGCCACGCAGACTGATGAGGGACGAGGTTGCTGATAGCTGGCATATGAGGTTGTCACGGTACACAACTACTGATCTGAGCTTTTGGATTCCTGCCTGGAATATACAGTCCATCAGAGATATTCAGGATGGATCAGTAGTAGTCCGGTTGCCTGGTTTGCATGTATCCTCTTTCTGTATCCCATCATTGGTGAGTAGACAGTATAGGTACCCTCAGCAGGTCATCCGAGCCTTGAGAGAGAGACTGGTGACTGATACTGTTCCGATGTCCATGACCGAGCCCCAGGCTGTACAGTTTTTCAGCAGATCTTTTCTGGAGGGCTTTCTTCCCACTCGCGTGCTCCTTCGGCAGTCTAGAGGATTTACATTTCTGACCACAGAATATCTGGATTGGTATGAGGAGCATCAGGGTTCTGTGCAGTTAGCTATAGAGACTCGCCGCCGGGGATACTTGGGAGCAGATTCTTTGTCCAGCCGAAATCTCAGAGATATAGAGGCACGAGGAAACCCAGACAATGTCACCGGCGATGCTGCTGACGATTATGAGAGGCAGGAGATCCGGAGAGCTGCTTTAAGAAATGATCCAGAGATGAGAGCTCGCAGAGAGGCGTTGCGGCAGGAGAGGATTGCTAGGGCTGCCTTGAGAGAGACTGGTCTGATTGAACCGCCAGCGCGAGTTATTCCTGAATTGGGACGGGCTCAAACCGACTTGTTTGACATTCCTAATCCGAAGACCTCCCGGGGACCGAGAAAGAGGAAGGATAGAGGAGCAAATTCGGTAGCGGGGACGAGTATCTAGACACACGTTTTCTTTTATTTCGAGAGATTTGAGACTCTTTTGCTTTATGTCTTGAGAGTAGGAATTGTCTGTATGAAAACTGAGTACCCTTTGATTACTTAAATGCAGACAGAATAGATGTTATCAATGTTTTTTTTTATTCGCAACAGTCTTTTTGAGTCAAAAAGTAGGTCGTGCTTGAACTCATCAAAAAGAATATTAACTCAAAATGATCCTTTGAAAAGCCTTGGGACTGTAATCAAAACGCATTTTGGTAAAAAAGAGAGATTTTTGCAGCAATTTTAGACCGAACCACAAGTGGTTGCCTACGTTCCCCTTTTGTAAGAGAACTAAGGGGCTCAGGTCTCCGTAGTTCGACTCAATTGACTTTAGTGTTTAAGAAAGGGGAAGATAGAAGGGGGAAATGGTGCGACCCTGTTTTTTACCTAGACCGCCCTCTTTTGGGTTTTCGGTCTAGTTGGGTATATTCTTTAGCACCGGGCGCGTCCCTTATTTTTGCATGGACTGCCTTTTGAGAGGTTTTCAGTCTCATCTGGGACAATTTTGTTGCGCCTTTATTTATCATTATTTTCTTTTTATTTTTTTTTTTTTTTTAGAGGGGGAAAGACTCGATCATACAAAATACCTCTGCAACTTGTCACCGTTGACGGGGTGCAGAAATGGTTTGCCATCCAAATCTGACAGCTGCATAGCTCCTCCGGAGAATACTTTTTTCACCAGGAAAGGTCCGACCCAAATGGGTGCCCACTTGCCCAACGCACTGCTTTGATTTGAGGGCTTCATCTTAAGAACCAGATCACCGACTTTGATATCCCTGGGTTTCACTTTCTTATCGAAGGCACGGGCCATTCTTCTCTGGTATGCCCTGTTATGCTCCATGGCTTTTAGTCTGCGTTCATCTAGCAGGGCTAACTCATTATATCGACTTTGGAGCCATTTGATCTCGTTCACCTCATTTTCAAGTAAGACCCTGAGGGAAGGAATTTCTAATTCAATGGGCATGACGGCCTCCATTCCATAAGTCAGAGCATATGGGGTTGCACCAAAGGCGCTCGGATCGAAGTGCGGTAGCCCCACATGCTAAGTGCAGCTTTTCTCGGCCAATCTCGTCCTCGCTCGGCCATCTTCTTTATGATTCTTTCCAAGTTCTTATTGGCGGCTTCAACACCGCCGTTTGTCTCGTGGCCTGTACGGTGAAGATTTGTGGCGCTTGACTCTGTATTCAGTGAGCAACCGATCAGTTTCTCCCTCGAAATGAGTGCCATTGTCAGAAATAATCTCGTTCGGGACCCCATAGCGACAGAAGATTTGTTCTTTTATGAATCGGGCAACCTTCTTGGCGGTGAGCACTTTATAAGATGCAGCTTCTACCCATTTTGTGAAGTAATCCACGGCCACTAATACAAATGCCTGCCCATTGCTCCCAGGCGGAGAAATCTTCCCAATGACATCAATACCCCATGTTGCAAAAGGCCACGGAGTTGTCATACAGTATAAGTCGTGAGGCGGGATGTGGTTCAGATTGGAAAATCTTTGGCACTTGTCACAGGTCCGCACGAAATGAATGCAATCTGTCTCCATAGTGATCCAGAAGTAACCCAGCCTGATGATGCTATGCATGAGAGATCGAGCATTCATATGAGGTCCGCAGGCACCGTTGTGAACGTCTTCCATTACTCTTTGAGCCTTTTCTTTACTGATGCAGAGTAGGAGCGGACAGCCTTCTCTTTTCTTCCATAATTCATTGCCAAGTATGACATATTGTGCTGACAGTCTCTTTAGGGCCTGCAAGCTTTTGGCATGTACTCTTTTTGAATCTCCTTCTTGATCCACAGGAAAGGATGCTTCCCCACACTTGAGGTATTGAAAGATCTGATTGTACCACGGTTCACTGACAGCCTCGATCTCAATCTCACAACAATATGCAGGATTTTCTCTTCTGCCGACCCTGAAAGGCTTGATTGATTTACCTTCTGGGATTTCCACCAAAGAGGCTAAGGTAGCCAGAGCATCTGCGAATCTGTTCTTGTCCCGCGGTAAGAACTGGAATGATACTTCCTTGAATTGGCCGACGAGTTCTGCGATGTGAGCATGGTACTTCTGGAGACATGGGTCTATAATTTTCCATTTGTTGGCGGCCTGGTTGATTATCAATTGGGAATCACCGAACACTTCCAATTCTTCCACATGGCGCTCAAGGGCAGCTTCTAGACCGGCTATGCAAGCCTCGTACTCAGCTGCATTGTTAGTGACCGAGAAATTCAACTTGATTGCTATGGGAGTATGCATATCGTTCGGGTCTATCAAAACCATTCCAATGCCATTTCCTTTCTTGTTAGCTGCTCCATCAAAGAATAACTGCCATTTGTTTCCGCTTTCTATGGCGAGGATCCCTTCATCTGGAAATTGGAGGTCTGGCCCTTGATCTTCTGTACTGGGGAATTCAGCCAACTGGTCTGCCAATGCTTGTCCTTTGATCGATTTGCGGATCACATATTTGATGTCGAATTCTGCCAAGAAGAAAGTCCATTTTGCTAACCTGGTGGAGATGTTTCCTCTGTCACCTTGGAATAGATATCTGATCAGATCCATCTTGGAGACTAAGTGTACGGTGTGGGACAGCATATAGTGTTTTAGCTTTCCAACTACCCATACCAAAGCTGCGCAAGTCTTCTCGAGGGCAGAGTAATTCACTTCACTCCCTTGGAATTTACGGCTGACGAAATAGATGGCATTCTCAATCTTTGAATCCTTCTTTTCTTGTGCTAGCATAGCCCCAGTAGCTGTGTCTGTGATCGCGATATAGAAGTAAAGGCTTGTCTCCGTGCGGTGGGCGAGAGAATGGGAGGATTGACGAGGTAGGCTTTGATCCTTTCAAAAGCTAGCCGGGCATTCCTCATTCCGGACTACTTCCCGATTCTTCTTTAGCGGCTTGAAGATCGGCTCACATATGGTGGTCAATTGATTGACGAACCTGGCGATGTATTGCGGGCGACCCATGAATCCTTTTACTTGAGAGACGGTTACGGCGGCTTCATTTCAATAATCGCCTTAACTTTCCTGGGATCTATTTCAATGCCGCGCTCGGTGACCATGTATCCCAGAACTTTACCTCGAATAACCCCAAATGTACACTTGGCTGGGTTCAGTCTCATGGAGTGTTCTCGGAGTCTGTTAAAGAATTTCTTCAAATCAATGAAATGCTGTCCTTCTGATCCTTTTGAATGAATAATCATGTCATCCACATACACTTCAATCTCCCGGTGTATCATGTCGTGGAAAAGGGTAGTGACTGCTCTCTGATAGGTAGCCCCGGCGTTCTTCAAACCGAATGGCATTACTGTGTAACAATAAGTACCCCATGGGGTTGTAAATGCCGTCTTGTCTTGATCCTCTTCAGCCATCTTAATCTGGTTGTAACCCGCAAAACCATCAACGAAAGATTTGACCTCGAAGTTCGCGGTTGCATCCACTAGCATGTCAATGTTGGGCAGAGGGAAGTCATCCTTAGGACTAGCTTTATTGAGGTCTCAAAAATCCACGCAGACTCGAACCTTTCCATTTGCTTTGGTGACTGTTACAATGTTCGCCAACCAGGTCGGATATTCAATTACTTTGATGAAGCCTACCCGTAAGAGTTTTTCAATTTCTTCTTTCACTTGTAAGGACCATTCAGGTTTTATCCGCCTCAATTTTTGCTTGACCGGCTTGATTTCTGGATCCAAAGGTATTCGGTGTTCCACAATAGAAGCATCCAGCCCCGGCATATCTTTGTAGGACCAAGCGAACACATCCACGAATTCCTTGAGCAGTTCAATCAAAGCAACCCGCTCATCTCCGGAGAAGAAACTACCAATCTGCGTTTCTTTGGGTTCTTCGGCTGTTCCCAAGTTCACTGTTGTTAATACCTCGTCGGCAGCTTGGGCCCGGCTTTCCTTTTGCTCACAAGTCTGTTTTGAATCTTTTTCTAAAAATTGTTCATCGATTAAGTCTGCATTATCTTCAATTGAATTAGGCTTAATTATTTTTAAATCTTGATGATTATTTTTCGTTAAGCATTCAATTGTTAAGTTGGCAATCACGGGGTACTCAGAAAGATCAACCACTTTATTTAAAGCAAAGGGAAATACGGTGTTTACAACTCGAAGATGGTCTTCAGTCGTGAGGACATCAGACCGGTCAGAAGACTCAAACTCTATGACAAGAGACTCGGGAGACTGACTCAAGACACAGGGGGTGAATTTAGACTTGGGAGGACCAGGACGGGGTTTGAGACCTAGCTTTTCAATCATAGTCTCTTTGTCGGCGACCGGTCCCCGGAATGAAGTCCAGTTCTGCAATGGTCTTTCTGCGGCAGTCTCCAGCTTGACTATCTCCACCTCAGATTCCTTCTCGAATTCTAGAATAGCTATCACCTCACTGTCGGAGGAAAAGTCAATCAGATCAATCGGCTCCTTAGCACTATCTCTCATTTCTGCCAAAGACGTACCGCTCACAAGTTCTGGCAGCCCCTGCTCTTCAAACAAATCTGCTAACTCTCCATCCATATCTGCAGGGTCAGCACCGCGAATTTTACATATTGCGGGTTCATCCAGGACATGCTTTTCAAACTGTCTTTCATATTCAGGTCCCCAGAAGTGGTAGCTGCTCTCGTAGGTGGCGGTCACACCTTGCCTTTTGGGCAAATTATCAAACATTTCTTTCACTGGATTCTTGCTATTGGCGAACCTCTGGATCATCTTCCTCCTTTCTTCTGCTGGAGTAAGCTTTGGCTCGGGACAAACAAACATATCCCCATCCTCTCTGACAAAGTGCTTATTTAGAGACCAACTGTATGGGCGCATTTCAGGCTTCTTGTACTTTCTACCGGCTGCAGAGGTCATCTTTTCTTTGAAAGCTTCGGTTTTGTCGTACACCTTATCTTCCTTAGTCACTGCGTACCCCAGACCTTGCCTATTTCTCTTAGCTGCGGGCAACACAAGCCTACACGGTCCCTGTTGGCGTTTTCCCAGCCCCAGACCAGGGATATAGCTCATACCTCTTAGCATTTTCAACACAGGAGGAATCTTGTCTGAAGACGTCGTCAGGTCTATAGTACAGACTTGCCCTTTAGGTTTCTCGATTGTGAATCCGCTGAGCATCGGATTTTCTTGGTCAAGTTTGATCTCCATTACCGGTAAGGTATTTGCGCTGGTCTCTTCGATTGTAACACTATCACCATAGATTGTTGTCAGCACCCCCTCTTGCACAAACTTTAAGCATTGGTGAAGCGTGGAAGCTACGGCTCCAATCCCGTGGATCCAGGGTCTACCCAATAACGCTGAGAACGTAACAGGAATGTCTATAACCTGAAACTCCACCATCATTTCCTTACCTCCAAACATCAGATTAAGGGAAACTATCCCCAACACTGCCCGGGATGTTGAATCATAAGCCTTTATGGTCTGGTTAGGGGGTTTGAGGTTCTGCGCGTTGATATCCAACATACTCATCATCTTGGCGGGGAGCACATTCATAGCTGACCCATTATCTATCAACACATGGGGAATCAACCGTCCCTCCAGAGGCACTATAATGTGTAAGGATTCATTATGCTTTGCACCGTAGGCAGGCAAGTCAAGATTTGTGAAGGTAATGATATTCCCATACTGAGCCGTTCCAATCAACTGACATGCTTCATCCGGAGTAGCGTTGACTGATACCTTCGTCTTGGATAAGGCTTCTTCCAGCTTTAACTTGTGAGGGTAGGAGGATGTAAGTAGGGACCACAAAGAAATATCGGCTTGCGTTCTTTTCAACTGTGTCAGTATCGGGTCTTCCTGAACTTCTTCGTCTAGCCTGTGAGGATTCTGAGAGGACTGAGGGTTAGAGCCTATAACTGCTTTCCCTTTTCCGGACGGATCTGGATTACTTATTCCCAACATTCTTCCTGAGCGCGTCAACAGATTAACTTCTTGCTGGTCGTCAACCACGAACTCTTTGCTAGCTTCCTTGAGTTCTGATAATGTTAGCGGGACAGAGTGATTGCGGTATGGCCAAGCCGCTTGTCGTATCTCATTAATGGTCAAAGGTGTTTCCCAACTAGCCGCTATTCTGAGCTCCTCCAAGGAGATTGGGGATTCTCTAGGAGTCATTGAAGATATAGCATTAACAATCAAGCGCTCTTCATAATCATCAAGTTCAACAATATTATTCACATCATGTAAATCATCGAGATACAGAACATAACAGAAGTTATCTTTCATTTCATCAGAACAGGAAATTACTTCAGTTTCAACCCCCTTACATCCATTGCTATCATCCCCAACTACGGGTTCCCCAAATTCTAATACATTAACAAAATAATCATTCTCAAAGTCAATGAGGTTCACATTGTTGTTCGGCAGAGGATTGTTGACAATATTTGGGCGAGGATATTTTTCTATCTTCTTGTCATCCACTAAACCCTGGATTATCTTTTTGAGAGTCACGCAGGAGTTCGTAGTGTGCCCTGGAAATTGGTGAAAACTGCAATACTTGCTAGCATCCATGTGAGGATTAGGGCGAGCAGGACTGTAGTTCTCCAATGGCTTTATCATGCCAGTTCGTAGCAAACCATTAAAAACTTCCTCCGTTGACATACCCAAATCATCAAACCTCGGTTGTGGCTTAAATGGAAGCCTCATCACATTTTGCATGTTGTTACCTCCCCTTTGAAGATTATTGACACTATTATCTTTGGCTGGCTCCCTTCCTCTTGGCGCCATTGCTGAGACGGGATTGGATGCCCGATATCGGTAATTTCCACCACTGTTGTGGTTAGTAGTGTTTGCACTTGGAGTTTGGTTAAACAACTTATTCTCACTCCTTGCTCCCATACCCACCATTTCTCGCAGATCTGGGTACCATCCTTTCCCAATGGCTTCTCTAAGCGCTGGCTTAACACATGATAGAAAGATGTCCTTCTGGTCCTGGAGGGGAATTGGCTCCGATAACTCGTTGAGCTTAGCATTCCAACGCTTGTAGAATTCTGTGATTGACTCATCTGACTTCTGAATTGTCCCCACTAGATCATCCCGGTTAGTGCGCCATTCCAAGTTACCCTTGTACTTCTCCAGGAAGGCTTCTGTTATCTGGGTCCAAGTAGTACGGCATTCTTGCTTCAAAGCCAAAAACCATGTAAGTGCCGATCCTTTCAAAGTTAAGTGGAAATGGGAAGCCATGAATTCGGGAGTGCAGCCCATTGCCCCCATTGTCATCACATAATTGTCTACATGCGTCTTTGGACAGGCGGTACCATCAAAATCTAGCTTGGGCATCTTAAACTTGTGCGGCAAAGGTGTCACTTGGGCGGGATCCACGACTTTAAGACCACTAGAACCCACGGTCAACTTGTCAATCTGTTGCTGCATCTGTTTAAACAAAGCAGCTACTTCCGGTGCCAAACTTGAAGTCTGAGGAATTGCAGGAGCCACCGTTGACGACGGTATTGGGAAATCAGAATTATGTCCCACGGGCAAAGCAGTTGGTGGGAGACCAAGAGTACTAGGAATTCCAATATTACTGTCCAACAAGCTAATCGGGCTCGGAATCTTGTTTCCATACATATCATAACCGTTGAATTGCCTACCGAGATTCTGGGAGTTGTATTGCGCCGACTGACCTTTGTACTGACCAAAAGAAGATAACCCTGAGCTGACACACGGAGCTGAGTAAGGGGTGGAACCATAAATATGCCGAGTAAGGGTGGAACACTGTTTGGTTGAGAAAAGCTTGTCTTGAATGCAGGCTAGCGATACCTTGAGACATCGTCTGAACTATCGATTTTCGAGAGCCGGTGCGACCATTCTGGAACACCATGGAACACCACGATAACCATCCGGATACACACTGCATCGAGGTGGGAAAAGGCGGTTCGAAACCGAGGTCCATCTTTGAAAATGTGGTCTTTGGAGCTTTAGGAGTTGGAGAAGCGGTGAGATCAAAGAAATTCGTGGGCCGACCGTCATTTCTGGCGACACCTTCTTTGGATAACCTGGCCATACCCTTGAGAAGACGGGGGAATGAGTCTTCCTTGGTCACCTGCCACCATTCCCGGAGAAGCTACTTGATCAGAATGCTGAACGTAATTTACTGGGGGAGGCATCGTATTGTAGCTAGGTGGGTTTGGCTGAGCCGGTGAAGCGGATCCGATTTCATTGTGGCTATCTTCCGTAATCTCTTCGTAGGAACCATCCTCCCGACGAAGTACAGCAATCCCCTTGGCTCTCATAGCTTCTACGAACTGGTTGTGAGCTTCTTCTTCCCGAGCCTTGGCATTTTGAACTAAGAGACAAGCCTCACGCTCCCGAGCTAGAGCGGCTTCCAGCATCAACCTCAATTCCTCCGTAGTCATCTCATTCAAGCTTGTCTGACCCACTGTCACTGAGCCTCCAGCGGACTGAGCAGAAAAAACATCTCCATTGCCAGCCATTTCTGATTCTGAACCAACCGACACTGCTAGTACACGGATTAAACGACCTCCCGAAACAGATGAGCGGACCCAACTCGCCGTAGCTGCAGGTGTAGAGAGGGGTTTATAAGGTGCTTGAAGGGAAAACTTTTTTTTTCTTTTACGGGAGAGGGAAAGAAACGGGACAGACTCACGCAAACACAAATTTATTTATGTTCAAGTATAAATCAGTATTTTTAATCCTAAATACAGTTGGGAAAGGATAAGCCTTTATTCATGCTAACTATGCCTCGGGGGAACCTAGTGACGCGACGTTCGAATTACATCAAATGCTTTGCTTTGAAACATATAATAGGTAATGATACCTAACCAAACCCTAACATCTTTATGGAACGAAGAGGTTCGTCCAAATTTCTAAGGAAATTTGGGCAGCATAACGGGTCTTTTCGAAGAATTTCGAAGAAAAATCCGGCATGACATCTCGTCGGTACATGTTGGCAATGCGGCATGATCTCTCGTTTAGAACACGCCACGAGAGTGACATGTTCCCACGTGAAATCATGTTGCATTTGGCAACATGTCCACAAGGTATGAGTTTTTGGGAGAAGGTATAAACATCGTATCAAAAACCAACCGTGGGTAAGGTTTAGTGTGGTGCCACCTATAACGCACTAGGGGTTTAGGTTTGATTTCAGGCGCTCAAGCGTAGGCGAATTTCATGGCCGTCCGCGATGCCGTCAATCGCACCCGAGGGTTCTAAATCTAAGTGATGTAGTGTGCGGATGACTAATTCATTTATTTACAAAAAACAAGATTTTTTTTTATTTTTATTTTTATTTTTATTTGTTTTTCTGAAAACACACACCCTCACACAAGGTAAACAGGGAACAATAACCAAATGAGTCACGCTTTGGTCCAAGGGACTGCCCTCAAACCAGTCTTCTGATGTTCTGTTCAGTGGCCACCTTTTGTCGCGTGACACAGGACAACCAGAGACAAAGGTGTCGCACGACTTGGGTGGTCACTGAACCAGCTTCTTCCCAAATCATCAAATCAGTCCCTGCTTTACCATATCAAGAGCAACACAGAGATACTAATGCACAACAAGTGGCCATAAGCACAAAGGGCTCACAAGTTCCATAATCAACAAAATGTATGCATCACAAATGATTATCGAATAATGTACACAAAATGGATGTATTGGATGTTTTTTTTTTGACTAAACGAAAGCTTGACCCACTTAACACTTGAAAAACAGGTTTTCAAGTGAGTTCCCCAGCAGAGTCGCCACTGAATGTGCGCTCGCCCGAAATTTTGGGTTTAGAAAAAGGAGTCGCCACGCCGTTTTAAGAGGAAACATTGAAAACCTTTGTTTATAGAGAAAGCATGAGTTCGGGGGTCAGATTACGTGTTGGGAAGAACCGAGAGTTCACCCAACACGCCTCGTCCATAGACGAGTCTTTCAATCAAAGAAAACATCCAAGTAAATCCAAAGTGTGTGTGCAAATATTGATAATAAACGAAATGTGATGAAATACATCTTATTAATTATGAAACGAGTGATTACATATTGTGAGCCCATTATTTAGGGAGGCCACATCCCTGATACAAACAAACTAGAACAGATTACAAAGGAAAAGAGTCACTGCAGATGGGTCATGTGTGTCGCATGACACATCGTACCAGTGACTACATGTGTCGCGTGACACAGGATCACTTGGGGACGAAGGTGTCGCGTGACACACATGAGCCTTCTGCAGAAACCTTACAGTATGAACACAGAAATCAACAGAAGCTATACAGATCCAATTAACAAGCTGAATTAAGAACGAAAAACATAAACAACATCAAATCGACCCAGGGAGTGTGGATATGAGTAGATCCACACCCCCTTGGGGCTCAAACACCAAGTTCAACCAAGTCAATCAATATGAGTTCAATTACACAATATATGCAAGTTAAACAGAGAGATTGCGATTGGGATTCAGTAATTCAGATAGCTAGGATCTAATTACTGAATCCAAACAAAAATAGAATTATAAAATTGCAAGGAATTAAATGAGAGAGAGAGAGAGAGAGGGTTAGGGAATTGTTACCCTTGTTGATTCCACGAATTCTATATCTAGTCAGATATAGAATTCTTCAATTCTTCGTTGTAGATCTCACAGCTCTGATCCAAAGGGTTCCAATGGGTATAGATAGAGAATTGGGTTTGGAAGAGAGGGGTTAGTGGGTAAGAAGGTAGGAGAGAGAGAGAGGTTTTGTGCTTGGGACTCTCATTACAATGCTATTTGGGCAGAGTAACAGTAGGTTCGAAATTTGGGATCCCTTTCAATGAGGGGGAGGGTCTTATTTATAGGCTGCAGTTGGCTGCCTTAGTGTGTCGCACGACCTTACGTGCCCACTTTCCATGCCTCAAGCTGTCGCGTGACACAAGGTGGCTCAACCGCTTTTGGCGCCAAAACCAGTTTCTGGAACATTCCGGAAAAATACCCAAAAGGTCCAACAGGTTTTATTCCCAAGGGGTCCTTTGGCATGAATAATGTACCAAAAGGTACTTCCTTCGCGGGAAACTCATGGAACGTTTCCGGAAGTCTCGGGATAGGCCGGGAATTTACCAAAACGCCCCTTAATGCAGTTTTATTATATTAAAATGCATCAAAAAGGTTGCGAATTGGATTGGCGTACTTACAACTATCAACCCATCATCTTCACCAACAACACCATCAATACTTTCATCTCCACCATTATCCCCCCCACACACACCCCATCTCCACTAGAGGTGGCCGGTTCGGTTAACTGCCGGTTCACGGTTAAGAACCGACGGTTTTCAACCTTGAAAAACTCGAACCAAAACCAAACCGGTTAACCGCCTTGGCCGGTTACGGTTTAACGGTTAGCCGGTTAGACCGGTTATCCTGTTAAATCGTATTGTTTTTTTGTTTTTTTTTTAATCAGGTTTTTAATTTAAATTTTTAACAGAATTTAAAACAGTTAAGAAAAAAGTTAATTTTTTAATAGTTTTTGAATAAAAAAAAGTTAACTTTTTAACAGTTTTTTAAAACAGTTAATTTTTTAACAGTTTCTGTTAAGTTCTATATTGTATATTAACTTTTTTTTTCAATTTTGTTTTTGGATAAAAAAGACTATTTGAAATGTTAGTTAGTCCAGAATTTTTTTTCAAAAAGTTATATAAAAAAGTTATGAATTTTGAAAGAAATAAAACTTAACCTTTTTAAAAGAAATGAAAATATATAAAAGAAAAAATGGAAAAGTTAAAACAGTTAAGAAAAAGTTAATTTATAACAGTTTTTGAATAAAAAAGTTAACTTTTTATCAATTTTTTGAAAAAACAGTTAACTTTTAAACAGTTTCTGTTAAGTTATATATTGTATATTAACATTTTTTTTTGGATAAAGAACACTATTTGAGATGTTAATTAGTCTAGAAATTATTTGCAAAAAGTATATAAAAAAAGTTATGAATTTTGAAGGAAATAAAACTTAACTTTTTTATAAGAAATGAAAGTATATAAAAGAAAAAAGGGACGGTACCCTTAAATTTTATTAATTAAAATAAAATTACAAAGAGGGAGATAACCAACCTTACCCTTTTATAAATAAGGGGAGACATTTAGGAGCCTTTACTTCAACCTAACTATTACAATTAAATAAAAATAATTCTAATCTAAAGTCTAAACTAACTAAAACATCATTGATCATTCATTGATTCATTCATCAATCATCACTACTTTCTGTGGAGTCCTCGACATCGTATTGATATTTTGGATCCGATAGTAAACGATCCTCTTCATAAGGCAAGTCTTGTTGTCTTTTTTCCTCTCTAACCCAATCGCCAAGTAAGAGTTGATATTCCAAGTTTTCACTAGTTAGTTGGGAACGCCTTTCATCCAAAACATTTTCTCCAACGCTAAATGTCGATTCAACCGCCACCGTTGAAGCGGGAGAAACTAAGACTTCTTTTGCAACTATTGAAAGTATAGGATAAATTTCTTTTCTTCTTGACCACCATTGTAAAACATCAAATTCATTTGAATTTGGGTCTTGATTTAATTCAAAGTTAGTAGTGAAATATGTTTCTAACTCCACGAAAATGTTTGATGTAGAAGATGAACTTCGAGAAGGACCACGTTTTGTACTATACAAATTTGCAAAAAAAAATATATATGTATCCCCACTAGAAGAACTTCGTTGAGAAATAGAAGAAGCATCTTCATGTTGTTGACTTTAAGAAGTGTTTCCATATAAGTCATTATACTCATCAAATGGAAGACCTTTAACGCAAACTAAGTTGGCTAGTTCATCCCTATAAACCCACTTATCAAATTTAAAAAGGACGAAAAAGGAAGACGAAACTTGCGCACCCGAACTTGAGTGATATCGCAATTGAGTTTGAGACGCGATATGGCCATTGAGCGACCCGTGCCCTCCGCCTTTTTTGAATTGGTATTTTTTGGAACAATAGTTACAACACGCTAGAAGATTTTAGTCATCTTTGGGAGAAATTTTTCTTTTAGTGAAATGGATGGCGAAAGTATCGGATTGCGGCTCTCTTTCTCTAGGAGGGTGAGGCGATTGACATCCCCGACCCCTATCACCTCCCCTAGCTCGGCCCCTACCCATCCTACTACCACCACTTTCAATTCCAACAACTTCTTATTCCTCACTTTGTTGGGTATTTGGATTTTGATAATCAAAATCATCGTTGGGGGAGGAAGAACCAACATGTTCCTTGCCTAAATTGCTTCATCTTTGGTTTGAAGCCATAGGGAGGTGATATTTAAAGAATTAGTTAATTAGTCAATTTTTTTGGCTCAAATCCGTTAGATGGAACTGGAAAAGGGGGAGGGCAGAAAAGGCAGGAGGGTGTAGGAGGAGATCTCAGGTGGTAGTCGTTGGGCCTAGCCGTTGGGCGTGGGCCTCTACCTCCAAGGCTCCAACGGTCATATGACCATTAGTTTTTAAAGGCTTAAAAAATCGGTTCAACCGGCGGTTTAACCGTCGGTTGACCGGTTCATATATTCCTGGACCGAAACCGAACCATCCTTTTCACGGTTTCGGTTAGATCGGTTACGATTTAACGGTTTTGACCGGTTAAAACCGTCCGGTTTGACTGTCCGGTTCGATTTTTGGACACCTCTAATCTCCACCATCAATCCACCACCCTTTCCACTAGGGATGTGCAAAAAAAATTGGAACCGGACCGAACCAATAGTATTGGTTTGGTTTTGGTTTCAAATTCTTATAGAACCGGTTATTTGGTACGGTTCTGGACTGGAAACGGACCACTAATAAATCTATTTACATTTATCTATTTATAGTTATATACTCCCTCCGTCCCGTCCGACTTAGGATTTTTTATCTTGACACGGGGATTAAGAAATACTAATATAAAAATAGGAGAGAAAATGAGTAAAGGAGGTGTTGTGAGTATGAAAAGTAAAGTAGGAGAGAGAATAAGTGGGAAGAATAGTAATGAGATTGTTGTTGTGAGTATGACAAGTGAGTTCCACTAAATATAAAAGCAATATAAACTTTCCATTTTGGGATGTCCTAAGTCGGATGGGACGCCAAAAATGGCAAAACGTCCTAAGTCGGGTGGGACGGAGGGAGTATAATATTAAACCTAAAATTAAAATTCCTAATTCCCACAACTTACTTAGTTTTGTAGGTTAAGATTTATCAGTTAATTTCATGAATGTCTTTCTTTTGGCTCACTGAATTTATAGCTTCAGTGGGGATCAATGTTAAGATTCCAACTATTTGACTATGTTGGAAGAATGGTTTATGAAATTCTTGTTGGGATAGAGGACCAACCGGGTTAGACTTCGGAGTAAAAAGGAGAAAATCGTCGGAGTTTCTGTCGTCATGGGCTACCGCCCAGGTGATGGAGGGCGACCGCCCAGTTGCACAGTAGGTACGTCGAATGCTGTTCATCGTTGAGGGCGGCCGCGCAGGTGTCCAAGGGCGACCGCGCACTTGGACAAAAGGTTTTGGCTCGGAGGTTTTTTGCCTTGGGCGACCGCCCATGGTCTGTTGGGCGACCGCCCATGTGTCGGGGTGGAAATTTCTGGGCCCGTTTTTTAGGCGATTTTCGGGCTTCCCTTGTCCATCTAGGGTTAGGTTTTGTTCCTTTACATATATTTAAGCTATGTTCCGCCCCCTAAACTCATTGTAACAATATATAACTATTATAGTGCAAGATCCTGGCTTGGTAGTGCCCCCAGACGTAGCCAAACATATTGGTGAACTGGGTTAACAATTTCTTGTGTTCTTCTTTGTGATTTATTTTTTGTGCTTTGCTTTGTGTGCTCTAATCGTTCTTGTAGGTTTGCTTGGTAGTGGAGGGCCATATTCACAACAACTGGTATCAGAGCTATTGGTTCAAGATCAAGGGTGTTGTCAAGCAATCAAGAATGGGCAAAGACAAACAGGCGGTTGAGAAATTCGATGGGTCTGACTACGGATATTGGAGGATGCAGATTGAGGATCTTTTGTACAACAAGGATCTCTATAAGCCTCTGAAGGGTGTCAAACCGGAAGAAGAAGATCAGGAAGAATGGGAACTCATGGATCGGAAAGCCCTAGGGGTGGTCAGATCTACTTTGTCAAAGTGGATTGCAAAGACTACCAAGAAGGCGACAACCACCAAGGAGCTGTTGGATTATCTTACTGAGAGATTTGAAACTCCATCTGCTGCAAATAAGGTTGATTTGATACGCAAGATGGGTAGTCTCAAGATGCAAGAGGGAGGATCCTTGGCTAAGCACATCGATGAGTTTATGGATGTTATAGACTCATTGACTGCGGTGGAGATCAAGTTCGATGATGAGGTTCATGCGTGCTTGTTGCTAGCATCTTTACCAGGAAGTTGGAGCGGAACGGTGACAGCGATCAATGCTTCAGCAGGTAAGAAGAAATTGAAGTATGATGATGTTAAAGACTTTCTTTTAGGCGAAGAAAATCGCATGAAGAAGTTGGGGACATCGAGTGCTTCGGGATCGACTTTAGCTACTACTAGCAGGGGGAAGCCGGGTACTAGCAAACAAGGGAGAAGCGAATCTAGGGAGACCATGGTGAGTGGTAAGGGCAAAGCTGTGCAGATCAAAGACAAACCAAAGGTCGCAAAGGGATCAGTTCAGTGCTATCATTGTAAGGAGTTGGGACACTACAAGAGGGATTGTCCCAATCGTGGGGGCAATTCGGTGAATGTGACAGTCGAAGGTGACGATGTACTGGTTCTGAGTGTTAGTAGTGCACTAGAATCATGGGTGCTGGATTCGGGGGCATCATTCCACTCTTGCGGGCATAAAGAAGAGATGGAGAATTACACTTCCGGTGATTTCGGTAAGGTCTATTTGGCGGATGGCGAGCCTTTGGAAATCAAGGGGAAGGGGAATGTCAGAATAGGAGCATCGGACGGGAAGGTCTTACATCTGAACGGTGTCAGACACATTCCGAGTTTGAAAAAGAACCTATTATCAGTTGGGCAGTTGGACGAAGAAGGTTACAAGGTAACATTCGGCTGCAGAAACTGGGTTATTATCAAGGAGGACTGTGAGATCGCTCGGGGTAATAAGGAGGGGACTTTGTATTTGGCGAATAACACCAAGGACAGTATCGCGGTGGCGGCAGCCAAGGGTGATACGGACTTGTGGCACTGTCGATTGGGTCACATGAGTGAGACAGGGATGAAGGTACTTTGTTCAAAGGGACTACTACCGGGTTTGAAGACAGTCAACGTGGGGATCTGCGAAGATTGTATGTTTGGCAAACAGGGGAGAAATAATTTCTCGAGGACAGGTAGGGGTTTAAGGGAAGCAAAGTTAGAACTTGTTCACACTGATTTGTGGGGACCATCTCCGGTAACTTCTCTTGGTGGTGCGTCATATTACATGACTTTCATTGATGATTCAACAAGGAAGGTCTGGGTTTATTTCTTGAAGGGGAAAGATGAGGCTTTCGAGGTGTTAAAGAAGTGGAGGGCCTTGGTGGAGAATCAGACGGGACTTAAGCTTAAGTGCTTGAGATCAGATAATGGTGGGGAGTATGAGCTCGGTGAGTTTAGGGAATATTGTGCAGCAAATGGCATTCGCATGGAGAAGACACCAAAGCGCACACCACAACTCAATGGGGTTGCAGAGAGGATGAACAGAACATTGAACGAGCGGGCTAGAAGTATGAGATTGAAGTGTGGACTTTCGAAGACATTTTGGGCATATGCAGTTGACACGGCGGCTTTCTTGATCAATCGGGGACCATCGGTACCATTGGTGAATGGAATTCCAGAGGAAGCATGGAGTGGCAAGCAGGTAAATCTATCCTTTCTTCGCATATTTGGCTGCGTTTCTTATGTTCATATTGATTCTGCAGAGAGAACTAAATTAGATGCAAAATCTGTTAAGTGTACGTTTATTGGGTATGGCGGGGATGACTTTGGGTATAAGTTTTGGGATGACCAAAACCATAAAATTATTCATAGTCGAGATGTGGTATTCAATGAACGGGTATTGTACAAGGACAGAAAGGGAGCATCTGATGATACTAGTTCAGAACCGGATATTGTAGAGGTGGAGGTTCCAAACTCGGGTGGGAGCAGAACAGTTCATGTTGACCATGGTCAGGAGGTCACTGAAGATGAACCACATACTCCAGAACTGGATATTCCGCTGCGTAGATCCAGCAGGTTGCGTGGATCGCCTGACAGGTATACTCCTTCCAATTATTATTTGCTGTTGAAAGATAATGGGGAACCGGAATGTTATGCGGAGGCTGTTCGTAGTGCACTTTGTAACAAGTGGAAAGCTGCGATGGATGATGAGATGGACTCATTGAAGGCCAACAAAACTTGGGAGTTGACTAGACTGCCTAAGAGGAAGAAGGCATTGCATAACAAGTGGGTTTACAGGATCAAGGAGGAAGCAAATGACAGCAAGCATTACAAGGCAAGATTGGTTGTAAAAAGGTTTCAGCAAAAGTACGGTATTGACTACACCGAGGTATTCACTCCGGTTGTGAAGATGACCACTATCAGAATGGTTCTGGGGATAGTAGTGGCAGACAACTTGTTGCTTGAACAGATGGATTTGAAGACAGCCTTCCTTCATGGGGACTTGGAGGAAGAAATTTACATGGTACAGCCAGAGGGTTAATTGTCTAAGGGTAGCGAGGAGCTAGTTTGCAGATTGACTAAGAGCTTGTATGGCCTTAAACAAGCTCCTAGGCAGTGGTACAGAAGGTTTGATGGGTTCATGCACGACATTGATTTTATCAGATGTGAGGCGGATCATTGTTGCTACTTCAAGAACACGGACAATGGGTACATAATCTTGCTATTATATGTGGACGACTTGCTAATAGCGGGCTCTAGCAGTAGAGAGGTAAACAGATTGAAGGCTCAGTTGTCAGAACGGTTCGAGATGAAGGATTTGGGAGAGGCTAGAAAAATCTTGGGCATGCGGATTGACCGGGATAGGGAGTCGGGTAAGTTGGTTCTTTCACAAGCAGAATACGTTGAGAAAGTCTTGGCAAGATTTTGTATGGAAGAGGCGAAGCCAACAGGGACACCATTGGGTTTGCACTTCAAGCTATCCGAGAAAGACTCGCCTATGGGCAAGGAGGAGAATGACAAGATGGAGAGAACTCCATATGCTTCAGCAGTGGGGAGTCTCATGTATGCAATGGTGTGTACAAGGCCAGACATTGCACATGCGGTTGGAGTAGTCAGCCGGTTTATGGGTAATCCAGGAAAGCAACATTGGGAAGCGGTTAAATGGATCCTGCGTTACTTGAAGGGTACTGCTTGTAAGGCTCTATGTTTCTCAAGCAAGGAGGTTGTGTTAGCGGGTTATGTTGATGCGGACTTGGCATCAAGCGATCTTGACAAGAGGAGGTACTACGGGTTATGTGTTCACATTGGGTGGTACGGCAATCTCCTGGGCTTCTAAGTTGCAGAAGATCGTGGCTCGATCGGCTGGCGAGAATATGTGGCAGTGACAGAGGCGAGTAAAGAGATGGTATGGTTGCAGAATTTCTTAGGTGAACTTGGGAAGACGCGAAGTGGTAACGTTCTCTACAGTGACAGTCAGAGTGCAATACACTTGGCTAGGAATCCGGCGTTTCATTCTAGGACGAAGCACATTGAACTGAGGTTTCACTACATCAGGCATCTCTTGGAGATGAAGATCTTAAGGCTAGAGAAGATATTGGGATCGGAGAACCCAGCTGACATGTTGACAAAGGTTGTAAACCTTAAGAAGTTGAAGTTGTGCAAAGCTTCAATTGGGCTTGGAGAATAGGAGAGGAGGATGGCACTACCATGATCGAGGTGAGCACTAGGAGGACACCAAGAGTGAGTTGAAGAACGAATACGGGGCTTATATGTGTGGTTGATCTCTAGGTGGGAGATTGTTGGGATAGAGGACCAACCGGGTTAGACTTCGGAGTAAAAGGGAGAAAATCGTCGGAGTTTCTGTCGTCATGGGCGATCGCCCAGGTGATGGAGGGCGACCGCCCAGTTGCACAGTAGGTACGTCGAATGTTGTTCATCGTTGAGGGCGGTCGCGCAGGTGTCCAAGGGCGACCGCGCACTTGGACAGAAGGTTTTGGCTCGGAGGTTTTTTGCCTTGGGCGACCGCCCATGGTCTGTTGGGCGACCGCCCATGGTCTGTTGGGCGACCGCCCATGTGTCGGGGTGGAAATTTCTGGGCCCGTTTTTTAGGCAATTTTCGGGCTTCCCTTGTCCATCTAGGGTTAGGTTTTGTTCCTTTACATATATTTAAGCTATGTTCCGCCCCCTAGACTCATTGTAACAATATACAACTATTATAGTGCAAGATCCTGGCTTGGTAGTGTCCCCAGACGTAGCCAAACATATTGGTGAACTGGGTTAACAATTTCTTGTGTTCTTCTTTGTGATTTATTTCTTGTGCTTTGCTTTGTGTGCTTTAATCGTTCTTGTAGGTTTGCTTGGTAGTGGAGGGCCATATTCACAACAATTCTTGCCATGGATTTATAATGATGAGATGATTTCTAACTGAGTATGTTAATGGTAGTTTTTGATGTCATCTATATCAGAAAACTTTACACATTCTTACTGTCAAAACTCATTATATTCTATTAAAGCTATGTATAAACATTTTCATAGTCTACTTTGCCTCAAACCACAAACCATGGTTATCATTTTATATATTTTTTTTTGTTGGCAGTAATATTTATTTTTCATTTATATTTTTTTTACAAAAATATTGTATAATGTATAATAATAATACATAATAGAACCGTAGAACCGAACCGAAACCTGACAATTGGAACCGAACCAATGGAACCGATTCTATAATACTTTCATCGTCCCATAACAAGTTACCTGTTTGCTGTTTTGGCGGTCAACACACATGAACTTTGACCAAACATTAATGGCAATCTATTCGTTGTAATGAATTTTAAGAATTGTTATTCATAAATCTTTTAGTGACTTATCAATAACAATTTTTAGAATTTCACTAGGATGAATAAATTGACATTAATATTTGGTTAAAGTTCATTTGTGTTGATTGCTCAAACAGTAAACGGGTAATTTGTTATGGGACGGAGAGAGTATATTTGTTCGTTTTTTATTCTAAATTTATACAGAATCAAACAATTGGTCTGGTCCTCGTTTCATAAAATTTTGACAAAAATCGGACCGGAACGTGAACACCCTACTTTCTACCATCAACCCAACACCGTTCCCGCCCTTGTTGCTTTGTTTGGTTCATTCAATCAATATACCAAAATTTAATTTTCCATTAAACCCAAATTCAAACAAAAATCTAGAAATCAAATTCAAAGAATCAACTAAACCAAATAATATTCAAACAAAAATCCATAAAATCAAATTGTATCCCCAGAGATGAGGGACATTGCTGGAGAGAGAGAGGAACAGATGGATGTGGTGGTGGTTTGAGCGAGGCTTTGATAGATCTTCGTTTCCCGGCTTCATCGGAAAATGATGACGACCGGGAAAGGTTGAAGAAAAAATGACCAAAAGGGAAGGACGATTAAGGGCGAAATTGATGGGTTGTCTTTCCCCTTCCGCTCAATAGAGACTATATTTGCAGGTGAAGATTTTCTAAACTGCCACTTGGGTTGTCTTTTGAAGATATGGGTTGTACTTTGAAGATCAACAATATTTCTCTGCAAACCGTTGATTAAGTTGGATTAAAATCGGCTGTGGGCGGTGATTTTTTATGGGTGGTGTTTTGGTAGTTGTTGCCGGCAAGAAAGGCTGAAAGAGTTACCGGAAGGGAAGAAGAAGAAGTTGGGGTAGAGGATAAGTGAACACAGAGAGAGAATGGGAAAGGTTCGATTCGGTGGGGTGGCGGGGTGGAGTGAGTGAATCTAGACAATGGTTTTTTTTTTTAGGCAGTTACAAAAAAGTCCTTTTAAAAAGATGGATATTACAAAAAAAAAAAAACACAAGTTCAAAACTAACAAAAAACTTCTCAATATTACAAAAAAACTCCTTTTTTATTTTTTTTAAAAAAAATTTTTTATTATTTTTAATTTTTTTTTTTCAAAAGGCCCATAAACAACTGAGAAATGCATTTCACAGTTCTCCTTAGAGATGCAAAATTCCATGGAAATCCACTGTTATGGAAGTGACGAGAATACCCTCCTCTCTAGAGCCAACCCAGGCTAGACGTGACCACGGTTAATTAACCGCGGTTAACCGGTTAATAACCGGCGGTTAACGAAGGTTAAAATCATTAACCGGACTTAACCGTTAACCGTTAAGTCACGGTTACGGTTAACCGGTTAACGGTTAATCCGGTTAACCCGGTTAACCCGGTTAATAAACGGTTAATTATTATTTATTTTTTTTCAAGAATGTCAGATTTTTATCTAAAGTTAAAAAAAAATAACTTTTTAATAGTTTTTTGAATAAAAAGTTAAGTTTTTAACACTTTTTTTGAAAAAACAGTTAAATATTTAACAGTTTCTGTTAAATATGTAAGCGTATATGAACTGATTTTTTTTTTTTTTTTTGGATAAATAAAACTATTTTAAATAGTTGTTAAGACTAATATTTTTTGCAAAAAGTTATAGAAAAATAGGTATGAATTTTTAAAGAAATGAAAACTTAACGGATTTAAAAGAAACGGAAGTATATAAAGAGAAAACTTAACTTTTTTGAATAACCGACGGTTAATTAACGGTTAAGTTAACCGGTTAATTAACCGGCGGTTAACCGGAGTAAAAATTTCTTAACCTTTGTTAACCTCGGTTACACGGTTATCGGTTAGGCGGTTAAGGCGGTTAGACGGTTAACGGTTTAGGCGGTTAAAATCCGGTTATTAACCTTACGGTTAGCCGGTTAACGCTTAACCTTGGACACGTCTAACCCAGGCCTATAACCTGCACAGCCCACCCACCTCTGCCCGCTTTACAGCCACCTAGCCCACCTCAATTAAACTGAAACGAAAATTGAAGATAATGGGATTCGAACCCGCGATACATGTTGAAAATCAAGATCTTAACCGCTTGGCCAATGCTTCAACTATGATTTCTATTAATACATTATTAATTACTACAAAACATTATGGCAAAATAATAAATAAAAAAAGAGATTTCACAATTAACTAATGAGATTTCATAATGTTCACAAATATTAATTTTTCTTGAAAAAAAATCAGAAAATTATAGCATATGAAATTCCATGGAAACCCATTGATGCTCAAAAGACAATACTATCACTCTTATGTATAAGACTAAGTCTTATACCTAGGGTATAAGACTTAGTAAGTCTTATAACATAAGGTATAAAAATAATATTTTTCATAAAAATTTACTAATGCTCAAATGACAATACTACCCATGTGGTATAAAACTAAGTCTTATACCTTAGTGTATAAGACTTAGTCTTATATCTTAAGTCTTATACCTTATGGTATAAGAGTTAGTCTTATATCTTAAGTTTTATACCTTATGTTTTTTTAATAAAAATACCAATATTATTTTTCATAAAAATTTATCAATGCTCAAATGACAATACTACCCCTATGGTATAAGACTATAAGACTAAGTCTTATACCTTAGGGTATAAGACTTAGTCTTATATTTTAAGTCTTATACCTTATGTTTTTTTCATAAAAATAAGAATAATATTTTTCATAAAAATTTACCAATGCTCAAATGACAATACTACCCATGTGGTATAAGACTAAGTCTTATACCTTAGGGTATAACACTTAGTCTTATATCTTAAGTCTTACACCTTATGTTTTTTTCATAAAAATAAGAATAATAATTTTCATAAAAATTTATCAATGCTCAAATGACAATACTACCCATATGGTATAGGACTTAGTCTTATATCTTAAGACTTATACCTTATGTTTTTTCATAAAAGCCCGTCAATGCTCAAATGACAATACTACCCCTGTGGTATAAGACTGAGTCTTATACCTTAGGGTATAAGACTTAGTCTTATACCTTAGGGTATAAGACTTAGTCTTATATCTTAAGTCTTATACCTTATGTTTTTTCATAAAAACCCGTCAATGCTCAAAAGACAATACTACCCCTCTTATGTATAAGACTTGGTCTTATACCTTAGGGTATAAGACTTAGTCTATACCTTAAGTCTTATACCATAAGGTATAAGAGTAATATTTTTCATAAGACAATACTACCCCTCTTAATCTTATGCCTCAAGTCTTATACCACAAGGTATAAGAGTAATATTTTTTCATAAAAACTCATCAATGCTCAAATGACAATACTACCCCTCCTCGGATATAAGACTTAGTCTTATACCTTAGGGTATAAGACTTAATCTTTTACCTTAGGTCGTATACCATAAATTATAAAAGTAATATTTTTTTTTCATAAAATCCACCAATGCTCAGAAGACAATACTACCCCTCTTAAGGTATAAGACTTAGTTTTATACCTTAAGTCTTATACCATAAATTATAAGAGTAATATTTTTTTCATAAAAGCTCACCAATGTTCAAAAGACAATACTATAAGACTTAAGTTATAAGACTTAGTCTTATACATTAGGGTATAAGACTTAGTCTTTTACCTTAAGTCTTATACCATAAGGTATAAGAGTAAGTTTTTCATAAAAACTCACAAATGTTCAAAAGACAATACTATCCATCATAGGGTATAAGACTTAGTCTTATATTTAAGTCTTATACCATAATATATAAGAGTAATAATTTTGCATATCTGTGGTTGAGCTACAAATACAACAGGAAATGCTACTACCTCTACCTCCGTCCCAAAATTGTCCCAAAATTGATGGCCAAATAAATTTTAAATTTGCTCTTGATCAAGAACAAATATCAAAAAGATTTGGTCATTCATTTTGGTACGGAGAGAGTAAATTATACTAACAGAAACCAAGCATGGGTAGAACTTATGATGTTGTTTAACTAAGACACTATCATTGGTGCATTAATGCAATTGCATTGTACATAAACAACAATGTCAGCACTTGATGAAAAAAAATAGTGCGAAAATATCCTCCAGGAATTTAAGACAAATTTATGAAGCTCTGTTCAGCACCTAAACTCAGTTCTTCCGACACCTGAAAGTCATAGTAGCTTTTCTAGGTAAGCCATGAATTTCAATATAAATAGCCAAATAATAATTAAATGAATTAAATATTCAGCAGATTAAAACAAGAACTTACAAGTTTCTTATAAAACATGTTGGAATGCATTGACAAATCCTTCTGCCTCTGACGTACCAACCTGAGAGAAATCACCGGAGCTTGCCTTCATTTCACATCTTATAAATGAGAACTTAAAAAAACTCTCTTTTTCATTCATTAAAGAAAAGGAATTCTTATCATGTTTAACAATTTGAGAACTCTCTTTTATATGAAAAAATAAAAATAGAAAAATGGAGGCTTAACATAAGCCTAACAAAACCAGTTATGATGGTACTACATCAGAGCTCCTTGGTGCTTTACACTTATAGCGTAACGATGTGATCAAGTGGCGAACAAATAGATTTGTTCAAACTTTTACAAATTGCCAACTCAGTTATTCGCATTCTTGAGATGCAATAAATAGAGAAAATATTTTAACATCTCTTGTACTGTAATATATTGTGGGCTTTAGTAGAATGCCTTAATAAAGTCGCATTAACTAGTTTAGTACAAAAGAGCACAGTGTCAACATGACAGCCAAATGATAGGTGAAGACGTTAAATTGTACTCCCTCCGTCCCTAAATGAATATCCATATATTGTATATATAAAATGAGATTAGATAGTTCTTGAGATTAGTATGATTAATTACATTTTTGCCTTGAAAATATTTAACAAAGTAAAAAAGCTAATTTAAACAACTGCTAGAAGAAAACAAATGGCATGATGCATATAACCATCATTCCTTGTTAATAACACCAGCACCATGAATCAGTTAAACAACCAAAAGTAAAGAGTTCCAATCTATTGCTCCCTCTGTCCCAAAGAAAGAGTCATTCTTCCCACTTTTGTTTATCCTACCAAATAGTGTCGCATTTCTAAATCTACGCTTCAATTCCAAAAATTATTCACAGCATTCTCTTACCAAAGCATAATGCCAAAAAAAAAAATCTACAGTTGAGGTGTCACAATAAAACTACCAAAAGAAGGACATTAATCAGAGACCCAAAAAAATCTACTTAGCAAAGGCAAGGTGGTCGGGCATCGCTTCAAACCGTTTGTCCCCAAATGATTGTCCATTTTCTTGGAAAGTTACTAAATCCTCCCAATCATACAACAAATTCTAATTCATACAAACTTGGGATGCAATATGGTGAGATCATTAAGGGTTATTATGCACATTTGTTGTATGGTGGGATGCAACAAATTCAAATCCTGCGAACCTTCATTGTCTTATCATTCTCACTAGTGTAACTCAAGATTATCTCACAGGCATATTATCGAACACTTGGGCTACAACCAGTCTTAGTTGAGAAGCATTGATTCGTGAGTGATTAGAGCATGCTCTCCAAATTTAAAAATAGAAGTAAAAATACACATGAATATTGGGAAAACCATTGAAACAAACCTTAATGATAGTTCGATTTGAAATGCAGTAACGACAAGTAACGGAGCGTCGCCGGCATTGATCTCGGCAGCATTCCCGATATAAAATTGTTCTTCAGATCTAAATGCAGTAATCCAGCCAGTAATGTCTACGGTACATCGCAGTGAGTTTGTTCGATGAGAGGATCAGGACTTTGAGGTTTTGAAGTCGGGAAATCGCCGGCGGGATCGCGCCGGTAAGTTTGTTGTAGCTGAGATCTAGCGTGTGGAGGTTTTGGAGGTTTGTGATGACGGCGGGGATTGGTCCGGCGAGACGGTTGTTGGTGAGTGAAATGACGCGGAGGTTTGTGAGGTTTCCGATTTGGGGAGGAATAGTTCCAGCGACGAAGACGGCGAAGGGAATGAGCTGCGTGAGGTGAGATCGGAGATACAGATATAACCGGCGAGACCAGTGCCGAGAGTGAGGGTAGTGACGCGGCGGACATTGTCGAAATCGGAGCAAGTAACGCCGACGAATGTAGAGCAGGATCCGGCGAGGAGAAATCTCAGGTGGAGAAGAAACTTGAATTGGGAATGTTAGTTAAGGAGTTTCGAATTGCGTGCTGAGGTTATTTTGGGTATTTAGAAATTATATTTGACTGGGTCAAATGGGTGTTGGGTTATTTATGGTGGAATTTTGATCTGGACTTCTCTTAGTGTATGGACTATTTGAGTTGGCTTGGGTTTTTATGGAGAAACATTTGGGCTGAGGGGGGCTCAAGGAATTAATCCAAATTCTTTTCACAGTTGTTTGGTTAAACAACTGACAAATAAATTTCACAGTTGTTTAAAGAGTATTTTGTGCTTGGTTTTTTGATAAAACAACTGATAAATGCATTTCACAGTTGTTTAGTTAAACAACTGTGAAATGCATTTCTCAGTTGTTTTTGGGCCTTTTGAAAAAGAAAAAAAATTGAAAAAAAAAATCTTTGAAATTTCTCAATTGTTTATGAGCCTTTTGAAAAAAAATTAAAAAAAAAATTAAAAAAAAATTAAAAAAAAATTAAAAAAAATTAAAAAAAAAATAAAAAATCTTCGAATATTAGAAAAAAATCCTACTAAGGATTTTTTTGTTAGTTTTCAACTTGTGTGTGTTTTTTTTTTTTTGTAAATAGCTTCTTTTGGAGTGGCGGAAGAGTACTCTGATCCCTTTGTATAAGAACAAAGGTGATGTCCAAGATTGTGCCAACTATCGGGGGATCAAACTAATGAGCCATACTATGAAACTTTGGGAACGAGTGATTGCACAAAGTTTAAGAAAAATTGTGGATATTTTGGATAATCAATTTGGGTTTATGCCTGGAAGATCGACAATGGAGGCAATGTATCTTATGAGACAAACCATGGAAAAATATCGGGATCAAAAGAAAGATTTGCATATGGTTTTCATTGATTTGGAGAAGGCGTACGATAAAGTGCCAAGAGAGGTACTTTGGTGGGCATTAGCAAAGAAGGGTGTTTCAACGAAATATATTGATATTATCAAGGACATGTACAATGAAGTTAGTACTAGTGTACGGACTAGTGTTGGGGAGACCGAAGAGTTCCCTATAAAGATTGGAGTGCATCAAGGTTCCGCACTTAGTCCATTTCTCTTTGCCTTGATAATGGACGAATTGACGAGGTCAATTCAAGATGAGATACCAAGGTGTATGTTGTTCGCGGATGATATTGTGCTGATTGCCGAGACAAGAGAGGGTGTTGAAAGTAAATTGGAGTTGTGGAGACACACTTTGGAATCTCGAGGTTTTAGACTGAGCAGAAGCAAGACTGAATATTTGGAGTGTAAGTTTAGCAGAGTTGGAAGTAGGGAGGCAGGGGTGGTCACATTTGATGGAAATATTGTTCAAGCTTCTGAGTTTTTTCGCTATCTTGGATCCATTATCCAAAAAGATGGAGAATTAGATGGAGATGTGGCCCATAGGATTAAAGCAGGTTGGTTGAAGTGGAAGAGTGCCACATGATTTCTATGTGATCGCGGCATGCCCCATAGATTAAAGGGAAAATTCTACCACACGGCAATTAGGCCGGCCGCACGGCAATTAGGCCGGCACTGCTTTATGGCACCGAATGTTGGGCCGTGAAACAGGGTCACGTGCATAAGATGAATGTGGCGGAGATGCGTATGCTTCGATGGATGTGTGGTCATACAAGAAATGATCGATTGAGGAATGAGGTGATCAGAGGTAAAGTAGGAGTTGCGCCCATTGAGGATAAAATGAGGGAAAATCGTCTAAGGTGGTTTGGACATGTGAGAAGGAGACCGGGTGATGCACCGGTTAGGAGGCCAGAACAGTGGAGAAATGATAGAATGGGGAGGGGTAGGGGAAGACCCAAACAAACTTGGATTAGAGTGATTGAAAATGATATGAGTTTACTTGGATTGAATGAAAGTATGGTGTTGAAGAGGCCGGAGTGGAGGGCAAAAATCCATGTGGGGGTTGATTATTATTATTTTATTTTTTTCACGATGACATATGAGGATTCATGTTAGCCGACCTCAAATTATTTTGGGAATAAGGCTTTGTTGTTGTTGTATTATATTAAACGTAATTAACATTATATTAAGGTAATATGTAAATTCGAAAATTCTTATTAATGGAGTATTTATATTTAACTATTAGTATAATAATCCATAATGTAAATACTCCCTCCGTCCCGGAGATCTTAAGAAAAAGTAAAATGGCACGAGAATTAAGGAATATTATTATAGTATTAGGAGAGAGAATGAGTGGAAGAAGTGTTGTGAGTGTGAAAAATTAAATAGGAGAGAGAATGAGTGGGATGAATAGTTAGGAGAGAGAATGTTGTGAGTATAAAAGTAAAGTAGGAGAGAGAATGAGTGGGGTAGGAAGAGTATAAAATTAATAAAAACTTTCTATTTTGGGATTTCTTAAGATAAGCGGGACGCCCAAAATAGAAACTTTTCTTAAGATGGGTGGGACGGAGGGAATATTTATTATATCTATTCAAAGAAATATATTGATCAAAACGAAAAAAAAGGCCAATAGATTAATGACTAAATTGGAATAAAACTCGTTAAGTTGCTAACACCATTTAATGCTCACTAACATTCATTCATATTTTTAATGATTTTGGACCAATGTTCTCCTGGCCAAGTGGTATCTTAGCCGGCTTTTCTACGGGGAGGTCGGGGGTTCGATCCCCCCTTGGGGGATCTTGTGGATTTATTTCTTCCATTGGGTTTCAGGAGCCTTGGAGTCCCCCGGGGCACATCCGAGCAGTGAAGGAAGCGGCATTGCTGGGCTTGCAACCTCAGTGTGGGGAGTTCAACTACCGCACTGTAGGAGGGCTCCCTTGGGGCCAGGAGTATAAGGGGTGCTGCCACCCTGGCTGTTTCGGGCATATCCCGCGATTTACATCCCCCAGCATTTTCGAGGGGCCGGAGCCTAGGGGTCCAGGAATAGTCCGGCGTAAGTTGGGAACCTGGGTATCAAAAAAAAAAAATGATTTTGGTCTTTTTGTTTATTTTTAAAATAGTACGCATGTAATAAATTTAGGGGTGTAAACGGTTCGGTTTAGCTCGATTTGGGGAAATTTTGGAGCTAAACCGCTAGTATCGGTTTGGAGAAATTCCAAACCGAGCTAAGCTATGCAAAATTTCAAATCGAGCTAAGCTAAACCGCAATGGTTCGGTTTAGCTCGATCTGAACCGCGATTTGTTTTTGCGGTTTAGACCGTGGTTTAAACCACAGTTTAGCTCGGTTTAAACAACGGTTTAGCTCGGCTTAGCTCGGTTTAAACCACGGTTTAGCTCAGTTTAGCTTGGTTTATCTCGGCTCGGCTCGGTTTAGCTCGGTACCCCTAAACCGTGAGCTAAACCGAGCTAAACCACTTGCATTTAAAAACCGAGCTAAACCACATGGTTTAGCTCGGTTCGGTCTCAAACCGCGATTTGAGCTAAACCACTTACACCCCTATACTAATAATAGTTGTTTCGATAGTACAAAGGTCAATATGTTATACTAGAATAGTACGCAGGGCTATATGATAATAAAACTCATTATTGTTTTGTGATTTCAATCATGAATATGCGTAGCTAATTTTCCTATTTCATGGGTTGAATGTAAACGGTATCAGATTTCTATGCTATAACTGTCTTCAATGCTAAATTTATTTCAGTCTAGTTTTTCAAAGTATTTTAATTAAAGTTTCTAGAGTTGCAATTCTTGGATTAACCATTATTGGCCTTTTTAACATATAGAATATTAATTCCGCCATTGATTTGAGGATTAATTCATAGACCATTGCTTTAATTAATAAATTGATTTGACGCCGTGATAGAAATCAAATTAGTTTAGATTCAATAGTTCTTTAGATCTTAATAAATTCTTAAAAAATTATATGGACTTGAGTTGCGAAGTATAATTAAAAGAGAATAAAAGAGTGTAATCCAGCCGCCTAACCGTCTGAATCTTGACAAGAAGTGAACGAACCCTAGAGTGATATTAATATCTTTATCCCTAAATATAGCATAGAATGATGATACTTTGAAATTCAACCTGTGAAATCTCTCTTAATTTGATTATCTCTTTGCTAGTAATTATTGCTGTTTAATTTAGCATTTAATTCCTGTATAGTAGTTTTTATAAAACAGATCAAATCAAACCCCAGTTTTGGTTACTCGAACACTTATTAAATCAACTTGTTTTTCACCCAAGCCTTTGTGGTTCGACTCTTACATTGATACTTCGATGACTTGTACACTTGTAAGGTTTTTATTACACGAGGATTTTATCTATCACTCCTACTTTACTTTTTCTTAATTATCTTGTCCAAAAAATTAATCCGATTTGAAGTGTGACAGAGAAAGTAGTTTGCTAGTAAAATACAACAATAGAGTTTTGAAAATTAATAAATTATAAAGAGCCTTTTATTTTACTTTGCCCCGAGCTCACACAAAGCTAGAAACGGCCCTGGTTCATCCCAACAGTCCAGATTATCAACATGTAAACATTTAAGTAGGCTTTTATCTTCCAAATGAGAAGTGTTAGAAAATCATGGGTTGTTTAGGTGAAAAAGATTTGAGAGATTGTTATTTGCTCATTAATTCATAGTCGCACAATTCTCCAAAATCTTGATTAGTATTGGTGGGATCCAGGAGGAAAGTAATCTCTTTGATGTTGTACCAACATGCAATGTTCAAGAAGATGACTGGCCAAACCGCACTTGACAAATTAGTTGTTAGGGTTCTTCCCGTTTTGTTGGAAGTAAGTTTATTATACCACTTGTTCATATCATTTTTAGAATTTACATATTTTACATAGATTTAATTCAACTGAATGGACAGACAAGAAATCTTGCCTCAAATGATTTCAGCCTTCAACTCCGATCCCTGTAAGTGACTTTTTACTACATAGGAATGTCATCTTTTCTTTGCATCATAATGCGACTCTCGTCATCTTGGCATCAAAGATTTATGCACGACAAAAAGAGGGACAAATGACTATGAGAGAAACCTGCAAGTACAGAGATAATACTTCCATAACATCCAACTTTTAGTCAAAGTCTGACTAAAACAAAAGAGATGGAGAACAAAGCAGAACACAACGGCACAACCACCTCACTAAAGCCTTTTTGTTCATTCCCTGGAGATGGAATTTTCCGAGCTTCTGCTTAATCACGCATCAACCTGGATTCATGACCAAAAATAGACTCCTGCATCAAATCGAAGAAAACACAAAACGTGAGTTTGATGAAAGTCGATGTGTGGGACCTGCCAATGGCTGACCAGAATACAAGGCCAAAGATTGATAGCAAAAGGTTAACAAGATTATCTAAAGTACATGGACAAAGAGTAATAGAAATAGCCTAAGCTTCTCCAACTGCTGCAAAATGATCACTTCCTTTTAAGTGACCAATTTTGAGAGATGTGCAAAAACTAATATAAAATTATGCATACAACAAAAAACAAAAACAAAAACAAAACCTTGGTCCCAAAAATGATTTGGGGTCGGCTAACATGAAACCTCATATGGAATCGTCAAAGAAAAGAAGTGGGGAGAAAAACTTTTTTAAGAAAATTAGAAGATTAAAACAAAATTTCACTTAATATGAAATAATGTCCTGACAATGAATTTAACCTCCAATGACAGAGTTCCCAAACGAAAAGAAATTATATGACAACGCAGATTTTCTTGAATAATGGCTCATACGTAATTAGTAGGGTTCATGCTCACTATGGTAGTTTGAGAGCTTTGGGCCAATCATAGTGTTCAAGGGAAGCAAGCATGAAATTATTATTTCCTAAAACAGCAGGATACAAAAATGTGTATGAAAGACAACAGCATAAGGTTATGTAATCCTAAGGAAGAACATGTTGTCCATATATAATCCTGACTCACTCAAATACCCCATTTTCAGTATTGGAAATCACACTAAGACTTTGTAGCTTATACAAATTGATAAGAATGCTCCAAGGCCTATATTGTTGTGCCTCGCATAAAAGTATCAGTAAATTTATCCATACCAAGATCTATATGCCATAAGTTGTCATTTTTAAGATGAGTATTCATTTTCGAAAGTATGTTTTTCCCAATTGAATGTCCATAATTATAGAGTGGATAGTAAAAGTACTAGCCTGTTTCTCCAACTAAAATTGGTTAAAAGTACAAACTTTAACAAAATATCTCTTAAAAAAAATTTAAGCAAAGAAAAATCTTTCAGTAAATGATGTGGACAAGAATAGTGATATTGATCCACAAGAAGGTGTGTAACCTCTTGAAATGGCTGAAGCTAAACTGAGCAAAGCAGAAGTTAAAAGAGCTATGGAGGCAAATCTATCTCTCCATCAATGAGATTTCCTAGTGAGTTCGAATAAACAAAAATGTTCAATTTCGCAAAAATCTATTTTGGGAGTCATTTTATTTATTTATTTTGTCACTAAAAAAATCAAGTCTAATCTAGTGGAATTATAAGATCATTTTGGTACGTATGGAGTATTAGCTATAGGAGAATAAGCCTCATAAGTACACAAAAAGAAACAAGTATCATCCAACATAATAGCAAAAGGCAACATTACATCAGAAGCAAAACAACAGCAACCTAATGAGGTACAATATATGTTAGATCGAAACAACATTTTATAATCCTATGAATCATAGACTTAGAGAGGTAGACACTTACTTGTATCATCCAACAACAAAGAAATACTTTGGTTCCATGCATACATTGCTGCAGTATTTGTATCGCAAGGCATTCTCGACCTTGACATTTATCTTTGCATTGGGTCCCTCCAGCCCACTATAACTAACCCGGAAAATGTCAAAAGCAAAAGGCCTGTCTTTAAAGAATCCATTCTCTCCGGCGCGAACAACACAAAAACGGTTATCATTGAAAGCAAAGAAATCAGCAAATATTCCCCTACCATCAAAAAATTCAGGTATATCACCCAAATGTTGCACCAAACCATCAACCTGCCCTAAAGAAACAAAAGGGCTAAACCGGTCAAAATCTTTCATACCCAGAGGCAATTGCAAGTACCAAGACAAGTATACTTGAGGTAGACAAGTTCTGGATAGGGAGGCTAACAAAATATGACCATATTCATTTCCATGAAATAGTGGACTTGCTTTGACAAATGGGACTGTGGAGGGTTCAATAGAAAATGGGTCATAGATTGTCCGCCAATTTCGAGTTCTTGTACAAAATACAAATAAGCGATTGCGATTGCGACTGGAGATCAAAATATTAGAACCACAAACAACAGAGGAGTGAAAAGATTCCTTGGATATACTGTCCGGGATTGAGATATTTTCCCACAAATTCGTGCTCGTATCCAACATCTCAAAAGTAGGACAACCGAACTTGTAGAATTCTTTTGAGACACTAAATATATAAAACTTATGATTATCAACAGGACCACAAACATAGGGAATAGGTTTGGGAAAGTTCATAGATGGAATCGAAACAATACCTTGGTTCGAATTGATGTCTAACATATATGCCTCAGTTTTATAAACCTGAAGCCTATCAATACCATAACCCCCATCAGAAACATAACAAAAATCAAAACCCCCACAAAAATAAAGTTTGGAACCGACTGAAAAGAAGGACATCGCCAACGGATATTGGGATAATTTTAAGGTTTCGATCGGCGGCCCCAATTCACAAACATCATCTTTCCCTGAACCCTCTACCGAATCAAGTTTGTAAATAAGATATCGAATGTCGTTGTCATGATTTTCCTTACCAAGGGCTACAAATACTGCATAAATCATTCCCTCAGATTCATTCAAAGAGGTTGATGAGTGACGGCGCTTCATGACAGCTAGAACCCGCAGATCGCCGCTCTGAAGCCTTAGGGTTAGGTTTGGGAATTTGGGGGAATATAGTCAAAAGTATCTATAGTATAAATGGAAGAAGTGTTCCACTGTAGCGTGAACAGTAGCAAGGGGGTATTTGACCATTTTGCCCCCACTATTTTGTCACTTTCCCATTTTGCCCTTCCTTTAAAAAAAAATTTTTTTTTTAAAACACACACATACCCACGCTTTCTCTCTCTCTCTCTCTTCATTCAGTTTGAATTTCAAAATGGAGGAAGAAGACTTTGACGACGACGACGACATTGAAGAATTTCGTTCGGAGCCCTCTCTCATCGCCGCCGCCGGAGAAGAAACAATGAACAATGAACCATTTTCCGGCCGGCGAAATATATGGCAACAGAAGGCACGAAATGGAGAAGACGAAGAACAATCAAACCATCATCAAGAAAAAAAGAAGGAAGCTATCGTCGCCTCTGCAGAACGCCGATGCCGACACTCTCTTCGCCGTTATGTTAGCAGCAATTTGTAAAGATGAACAGAGGAACCCTAATTCACAAATCACCATACGAAGATGCCTAGACCGAATTCTCCGATCTTTTCTTTCCGATTCGCCCAAATCCATTCCGATTCCCATGCTATCCTTACTTCCTTACTTTCTCAATTCCAAGTAAGAATCTTTCCATCTCTCTTACATACAGTCGATTGATTTTTTTATTTTATTTTTGAATGATGCCCACAAAGTGTTTGATGATTTGACCACAAAGTGAAATTGCATTATTATATTTTTTCCACATGTTGGCTTTGCGTATATTTGCCTAATGGTTATGCACATTTATTGTTTGGGTCAATTGTTTTGAATCAGTTGATTTTGTATTTGAATCAGAACATCAAGAGTATAGCGATGAACTGAATAGGATTCATGGATGTGCTATCAGTACGTTTACTTGCCTGATAATTTGTAAACAAGGGCATAATCTTTATGTGCATACATCACTATAATTTGTAACTATAATGTTTATGTTAATTAAAAAAAAAAGACCCGTGTCCTCGGACACGGGCATATGTACTAGTGTATATATACTCCGGGTCGTGGAGAATTGTTAAGGCTAGGGGTAAAAAAAAACGTCGAAACGGACCAGGACCGATAGGACCGACCGAACCAAAAATAGTTTGGGCATGGGCTAGGATTCGAACCAAGGACCTTTGTGTAGAAAACAAAGATCTTATCAACTTGGTTAATGATCAATTTATGAGCTCTTATTACCATAAATGATTATGGATGAAAATAAATGAATTAAAATGAGATTTCACAATAAACTAATGAGATTCCATAATATTAAAAAAAAATAAAAAAAAATCAATTTTTCATATTTTCTTAAGATATCATAAAAAATTATAAATGTAATATTTTATTTTTTTAACAATTTTTTATATTTTTTTTAAGAAATCATAAAAAAGTTTTATATTTAATTATGTAGTCCGCTCATATACTTGGGTATAAGACTATAATTACTCTTATACCTAAGTTATAAAAGTAACTTTTTATTTTTCACAATTTTGTCATATTGTTTCTAAAAAATTCTCATATTAAATTAAGCAGTGCGCTCTTATACTTGGGTATAACACTAATTAATAAAGAAAAAAAATCAAAAAATTTCACATTTTCTTTAAAATGAGAAAAAAAATTGTCTTATACCGTCAGTCTTATACTCCCACCCCGTCAGTCTTATACCCAAAGACATAATATTAAAATTAGTCTTATACCTTAAGGTATAAGTGTATTTTTCCACAATTTTTCATATTTTTCTAAAATATAAAAATAGTTTTGGTCCGATTCTGTTTTCAATTTTCGGTGAAATCGATCATTATTTTATTTGATATGTTTCTGGTTTATGAAAAAATATATACGGTCCTGGATCGAAATCGGACCGAATACTATTATACTTTTATATATATATATATATATATATATATATATATATATATATATATATATATATATATATATATATATATATATATATATATATATATATATATATATATATATATATATATCTTAATCCGTAGCTTTGAGTTTTTAAATCTTTGTATGTCATTGTAAAGTATGAAGATGAACAATTAAAGTTTAATGGTCTATGTTGCGATTTGAATATTGGAAAATTGTGACAACTTTGTTTAGTCTTTTTTGTTAACATAATTGGTGTAAATATTTAATTGTTGTATGTTTTATTTTTGTAAAAACATATAGTGTATCGTAATTTGTAGAACCGCGGAACCGGACCATTGAAACCGGATCAATGTGACCGGTCCATCGACTCATCCATACACCATACACACCGATTCATTATGCCCTTCCTTCCAAAGATATACACGGACGAAGCTTATCTTCCTGAAACAACAGTCGTTTCCTGTGAGTACCCCAATCCAACTCGCAACCCGAACAGTGCCTTTTACACTATAAAAGTGCACTAGGGGCATTTTGGTAAATTTCTAGTCAATTTCGAACTTCCGAAAACTTTTCGTAAGTTTCTTGCTAAGGAAGTACCTATAGGTCATTTTTCCATGCAAAAGGACCTATGGGAAATTATTCAGGAAAGGACCTATTGGGGATTAGTTGTGGATAAGCTTGAGCAGTTATTTGGCGCCAAAAAGCCAGTATGACCTGTTCTGTCGTGCGATCCAACTCGCGACCCAAACAATGCCTTTTACACTATAAAAGTGCACTAGGGGCGTTTTGGTAAATTTTCAGTCCATTCCGAACTTCCGAAAACTTTCCGTAAGTTTCTTGCTAAGGAAGTACCTATAGGTCATTTTTCCATGCAAAAGGACCTATGGGAAATTATTCAGGAAAGGACCTATTGGGAATTAGTTGTGGATAAGATTGAGCAGTTATTTGGCGCCAAAAAGCCAGTATGACCTGTTCTGTCGTGCGATCCAACTCGCGACCCGAACAATGCCTTTTACACTATAAAAGTGCACTAGGGGCGTTTTGGTAAATTTCCAGTCCATTCCGAACTTCCGGAAACTTTCCGTAAGTTTCTTGCTAAGGAAGTACCTAAAGGTCATTTTTCCATGCAAAAGGACCTATGGGAAATTATTCAGGAAAGGACCTATTGGGGATTAGTTATGGATAAGCTTGAGCGGTTATTTGGCGCCAAAAAGCCAGTATGACATGTTATGTCGTGCGACATATCGTGCCATGGAAAATGGACACGATGTGTCGTGCGACACATTAAGCCCCTTTTTGGTGGTTATAAATAAGGTCTTTCCCCTCTCATTTCTGGATCTCTTTTCGATCTCCCTTAGTGTTACTCTGCCCAAATTACTCCAGACGAGTTCCAACCCTCAAAACTCACATAAATCCTCCCTCTCTCTCATACAATTCTCTCTCTCTCTCCCTCTTAGACCAATTCAATCCACATACAAGCACTTAGGAGCTATTGGATCTGAGCTTTCGGGATCCTAATCTGAGTTTGAACCTGAATTGAAGATCTATATACCAAACTTGGTATATAGATTGTGAATACTACAAGGGTAACTACTTCTCTCTTCATATCTCTCTCTTAATTGCTAATTACCATGCTTAACATGCCATGTGAATTGTAATTGGATTCAGATTGATGCATGTATGATCTCAGATTGCTTTTAGTATGAGTAGATCTCTATAGATTTGCTTGTTTTTATCATGATTATGCATATTTGTTGCTTGTTCCTCAAGTAGAGTGTGGATTCCTCATATCCACACTCACTTGAGTGGTATCCTATCTCTTTGTGGTCGATTTGATCCATAATCAGTGGTCTCCTCGTTGGATTTGTTCAATTGTTTGATCAGAAGTTTGAATTTGTAAAGCTTCTGCAGAATGGCTTGAGGTGCCGCACGACACACCTAGCCAGCCTAGGTCCTGTGTCGTGCGACACACCATGCCATCCTTCAGAAGTTAATTTCAGTTGTAAATGGTCTATTTCTTGAGATCCCTGTGATCTGCACTCTTTGTGCTTAGATTAGTTGTTCATTTCCTCTCTGTAAATCTCCTTTTGTGAGACCTCTGCAAGTGGCATGAAGTGTCGTGCGACACACCTAGCCAGTCTAGGTCCTGTGTCGTACGACACCTTGGGCCATTTTCAGAGGTCAGTTTCCAAGCTTGTAAGTACTTTCTATTCTTTGTAAATGGGTTGTGGTCCCCCACTCAGAGTGACTCACAAGTTATTTCCAAGCCTTTTTGTTTAATAAAAGCGAACATCATATCATTTTGTCTCACACATTTGCACACATCTTTGAATTATATGGATGTTATTGTAAGAAAGACTCGTCCGTGAGGCATCTTGGGTGAACTCTCGGTTCTTTCCAAGATGTAACCTGACCCCCGAACCCTCTCTTTTGCAAAGGTTTTCAATGTTTTCTTTAAAACGGCGTGGCGACTCCAAAATGTTTTTATTATGCCCCTTGCTCTTTTCCTAAAATCTTTTTCATAAACTTCCCATGCGTTTGCATGCGGATGGGGCGTACGTTCAGTGGCGACTCCGCTGGGGATCTTTTAATTGGATAAACTCTTTTTTCCAAAAGCGGGTCAAACTTTCGTTATTATTCTTACATCCATCTTATTCATTGGTCTGTCATTTGTTTGTGTGACATTGTGAGCATATTGTTTGCTTTTATTCCTTGCTTTGCTCATTTTGTATTATGGGGTTCCTATGTTGTGGCTCTGATTGATGATCCTCCCTTGGTTGCGGCTTGGCTTTGGTCCTGCAAAGTTTTCTGGAATTCTGGAAATGTGGCTTTCCCTGTCGTACGCAGGTCTTGCCACCCTGCACTGATTTCATTCATGGACAGATGGTGATGATGGGGCAGTCCCCTTAGTCATTTTGTGGTCTTTTGCCATTTATATCATGTGGATTCCAGTGTGTGTGTGTGTTCTTATAATCATGTGATTTCAAAACCTAACAAAATGGACAAAAATAATTTTTTGGAAATAATGTAATCAGTCAAGCTCACACTACCTCACTAGATTTAGAGCCATTTGGAGCGATTGACGGCTTCGCGGATGGTGATGTATGTCGCCTACGCTTGAGCGCCTAATTTCAATCCTATCCCCCTAGCGCATCATAGGTGGACCCACACACTCTTTTTGCCTACCCTAAAACGGTTGGTTTTGACACACCATTTTTGAAATAAATCTACATAAATTGGATAAAAGTTTTCTATAGACTATAATACCTTATCCAAACCCTCGCAAGTAAGGGCATGTTGACATGTCAACATGGTTTCGATAAGAGATCATGCCGACATACCAACGTGCACCGACAAGAGGTCATGCCAAAATTTTTCTAGAAATTCATCAGGGATTTCCCGTCACGCTGTCGAATTTCTTCTAGAAATTTTGGATACTCTCGCCCTTTCCCGAATGCTTGGGTTTCGTGGTGGTATTATCGCCTATTATTAATCTTTATTCAATGCATGTTTGGATAACAATTAAATATAGTTTCTAATACCTTTTCCAAAACCTCGCACGTAAGGGCATGTTGACATGTCAACATGGTTTCGATAAGAGATCATGCCGACATGCCAACGTGCACTGACGAGAGGTCATGCCGATTTTTTTTCTAGAAATTCGTCAGAGACTACCCGTTATGCTGCCGAATTTTTTCCAAGAAATTTTGGTACTCTCGTCAATTCCTGAACGCTTGGGTTTGATTGTGATATTATTGACTATATTTAATCTTTATACAAGCGTGTGTGACTTATTTTGAATGGTGTATCCCTAGAATCCCCCTTGAGGTTTAGACTGCGCAAATAAAGGCTTATCCTTTCTGTAAGTACCCCAATCTGTGTCACTAAATTGTCAAAAAAAAACACTCAAAGGTAAACTTCCAATAAGTTTACTTTTCAAATTCAGAGCCTTTCTGAACTTCGTGAAAACTCAAAAGGACCTTCTGGGAATTTCGATATTCCAGGGATCTTTTGGGAATTTCAACTGTAAGTGCCTCAAATCTCAAATCTGTGTCATTGAATCATCAAAAACACTCAAAAGTAAATTTCCAATAAGTTTACTTTCAAGTTCAGAGCCTTTCTGGAACTATTCAGAATCCAAGGACTTTATTGGAATTTCCAAAAGTTCAAGGATTTCTTCCTTCCTTTCAAAATTTCAAGGTCTTTTTTGAGAATGATCAAAGTTCATATACTTTCCTTCATTTCTCCAAAGTTCAAGGACCTCTTGTGGAACTTTCCAAACCAAAAGGGCCTTTTCTGGAATTTCATTATATTCCAGGGACCATTTGGTAATTTTTAGTTACTATTCATTAGACCGAGACGTGCCCCCAAAAAGTATTCTCCTTGAAAAAATATCTTTTTTACCAAAAATATCACATTTTCGTTAAGTTTTTAAGTCAAAAAAACTAACTTTTGTTAACAAAACTGCAATTACCGAGAGTTCCAGGGACTTTTCTGGTATTAGGATCTTAATCTGATCCTAAAAAATATTTCCATCAAATAAAGTTACACTTTTCCATTAAAAGTTATACTTTTCGTTAAAAAACTAACGGTTTTCACTTAAAAGTTAACACTTTTGCAATTAAAGTTAATACTTGAGCCTAAAATCAACTTTTGCAAACTAAGAAACCTTTTTCTAGTCAAAGTCATCTTTTTCCTTGTAAAAAGGTCACCCACTTTCCTTAAAAGTTACTTTCCTCGTTAAAGTTACTTTTCCGATTAAATTGCCAGTATGTAATTATTGTGGTTTTCGTGATTTACGCCTTCGGACCGTTCGGTTCGTTGGCACCGCATTTAAATGTAATAAATTTACGTCTCCTATGACCGTTTGGTCCGCTGACATCATACTTAAATAACGCATTTACGTCTTCTGTGATCGTTTGGTCCGCTGACATCGTACTTAAATAACGCATTTACGTCTTCTGTGACCGTTTGGTCCGCTGACATCGCAATATATGAACTGTTCGGCTCATGTAAAGTGAGATCCCCATCTCTTCACAGAGTTAATCCGTGGCGTTCTCTACTTTCGAGTCTTTACTTTCAGTACTGTTTATTCCGAAACCGTTTGGTTCTCGTTGACAATATATATATATTATTGCTATTTTTCGATTCACTTTCAAGGCCTCAACCCGTCTCTATAATAGAGTTAACCAGTGGCCCCTTGAATGTTCGAATCTATAATGTCGCGAGCCATTTAGTTCGTTGACATTTTATTTTACTTTTACGCAATTTACCAGTCCGAGCCGTTTGTGTCACGACCCTAAACCTAGCATTATTTTATGCACATGTTGGGCACGTGGGAGTAGAGTACATTGCATCTCATTTTAGTCATCTTATTATATTTATGCTCTTTATGTGCTAGTTCGGTACTTTAATAACTTATGTGATATGTTAGTTATGATAATGAATTGATTTTTATTATTTAATGCCTAAATGGAATAATTAGGAGTAGGGTAGTTAATATTTTAATTGTTGAAATTTTAGTAATATTATATAAATTGTGTTGAGGGGCTTAAATTGTTAAGTTGGATTCTTAAGGGACCTAATTGTAAGGATTCAAACACCGAGGGCTATAGTGTAAATATTGGGGAGTATATATAGTGTAAGTAGATATGTTATCTCATTTTCTTCTTGATCATCCTCCCTTTTCTTTCTTTCTCCCGAGAAAAGTAATAACCTAGCCCAAATCCTTCCCGAAATTCCTACGAGTTCAATAATCAACCGATTTCCGTACCGTTCGTTCCTCGTCACTGCAGAGGTCGAGAGGATCAGATCTAACCGATTAAATAAATTCGCGTTTCCGATAAAATTCAGGTAAGTTATTATATCTTCCTTTCTAATGTTGTCCATTTGATAATATATGATGAGATGAATGATATATAAATACTGTTTGTTAAGTTTAGAGATTTTTGGTGGTTTTTGGATAAAATGATAGTAGGTTTTGGGACAAGTGAAGTATTAGTGTATAGTAGTAATTATGGGGTGAAATAATGGGAGTATAAATGTTACATATTAATTTAGGTCACTTTCTTGAACTAGAAATGATATAGGAATGGTTTAGAAATGATTTGGGAGTAAAATGATGAAATAAGAAAAATACTTGTTGTGGGTAAAAATACGTGTAAATTCAGGCCTGGGACGAGTCGTCCCATATAGGACGAGTCGTCCCCTTCTGGGTAAATTCCACTGAGGAGGTCATCCCAGTCGTCCCCCTTGGGCACGAGTCGTCCCCTTCACTGATTTCTGGGATAGTTTTTAGAGCTTAAAAGGTCTAACCTCTTGGAGTATAATTAAACTATTTAGACTCATTAACCCTAGTACAATATGTCTTGAATCTTTTATGAGGTATACTCATGATTGTACGTGAGAATGTAGAGCGTGTTTGTTATATTATTTGCCTACATTTGGTTATGTTCTTGGTTTTGTTTCAATAGTGTATTAATATGTTATGTTGCACTATTGTGATGATTTAAACATGAGTTATTATACCATGTTGTTGTATTGGTTATCCCGTTTGTGGATTATAATTCAAGTATCTATTTATGTGCTTGGATGTGTTTTATCAGCTGATTTGTAGGGGGTATATTGAATAAGATCAGTTATAGAGAGTGTGCTATAAATGATCGGCCTTCATTATACCCGTCCTGTCCCCTTCTGTGGCTGCAGATTGGGGTTACAACATTTGTATTGAGCCAAAAGCCTTACATTTGTCTGAGAGTGAATATTGCTTAAGCAGTTCACAGGGGTGGAGTATATCTCCCGACGTGTTGTACGACTTATTGATCAGACGGGAAAGGTAAACCAAGGTAACGGAACGTGATTATGTGTTTACCGTTTTACCTACGTGTTACGTGCAACCTTATTATGTGTTGCATTTGTGAGAAACCTTTCCAAGCAATTTGTTATGTGTTGCATTTGTATGACATCTTGCTGCATATATAATTGCTTATTGAGATTTATTCTCACCCCTTCTCCCTTTAATGTTTTAGATCGCACTAAGACAGGAGGACCGAATTCGTGAGGTCGGGGAGGAGTTTGGACGACTTATTTTGGTTTGTCAGGGTATGTATCTAGCTTTTGGTTCAGAGTATCTTTTGGGATGATACTCTTTTGGGGATTTGTAATCATTAACTATTTTGAAAACGTTTCCGCACATGTAAAAGATGTATATTATTAAGTTGTTGTTCCTTTTATAAACTCATTTTGTAAACGCTCTCCAGTTGAGATGAGACGTTGTTTAATTTAACTCATGGAAGTTGTTTTTATAATTCAAAATGTTTAAGGTTGTTTTAAGTTCAGGCGAATATTCTAGTAAGGGGTTCCTCCCGCTCGGGCCACGAGGAAGGGTTCCGGGCCGGGGTCCCCACAGTTTGGCTTGTTGATCGTTATTTACATTCCTGTCATTTACCAGTCCGAGCCGTTTGGCTTGTCAATCGTTATTTACATTCCTGTCATTTACCAGTCCTAGCCGTTTGGCTTGTTGATCGTTATTTACATTTCTGTCATTTACCAGTTCGAGCCGTTTGGCTTGTCGATCGTTATTTACTTTCCTGTCAATTTACAGTCCGAGCCGTTTGGCCTCGTTGATCGTCATTTACAATTCCGAACCGTTTGGTTTGTTGATCGTCAATATATATATATTATTGCTATTTTTTGATTCACTTTCAAGGCCTCAACCCGTCTCTATAATAGAGTTAACCAGTGGCCCCTTGAATTTTCGAATCTATAATGTCGCGAGCTATTTAGTTCGTTGACATTTTATTTTACTTTTACGCAATTTACAGTCCGAGCCGTTTGGCTTGTCGATCGTCATTTACATTTCTGCCATTTACCAGTCCGAGCCGTTTGGCTTGTCGATCGTCATTTACTTTAAAAGTCCGAATCATCTATTTGATTTGTCGATCGTCCATATAAATATTATATATTGTTTATTTTAATATATTGATATTTTCCTATTATTAAAAAGGGCACCGTTATAATGCCCGATTTTCAAGAAACCATCCATGTATTTCTTCCATAATTAATATATATCTCATCATTTTCCAAGTCAAAACTATCAACCACAAATCATCATTTTCAACTAACATTCACACACACACACACACACACACGAATTTCGAGAAAGGTAGAAAGACTCGTTTTACGAGGCATCTCGGGTGAGCTCGAATTATCTCTTCCCGAGGCGTAACTTAACCTCCGAACCTAACATCTCTGTTTTCAGCCTTTTTTATGTTTTGGCTATAATAAAAATGTCTCAGACTTTTTCAAAAGTTTTGGCTTATAATAAAACATTTTCAGCCTTTTTCAAAGTTTTGGCTTAAAATAAAAATGGCGTGGCGACTCTCTCTTTTTTGTGAAATTAATCCGTTTCCTTTCATTATCATTTTCAAACTATTCCGACGCGTCACCGTTGCATCGAATCGGGTAATTTCAGTTGGCGACTCCGCTGGGGAAAGACGTAACAATGTTTTCTTAAAACTTCTTCGTTTTAAAAAAACATTTTGAGGGTTAGACTTTCGTTTACCCTTTTCTCTCGTTTTTCGTGTGTGTGTTCCGTACTTAAGTTTATATATATGTATATTTTTGCTATATGCATCATCATTATGTTCATGTTTGTTGCGGTACGCTTGTCGCCTTAAAAATAGAAACTTCGGGACCTTCCCGCACCGGGGCTTACCTTAGTTTCTCGGGTATCGCCATATTATGACCATGTTTGGCATTGTTCACTGTACATGTTGTTTTGGTCAAATTTCAACAAGCGTTATCGACGGCAAGAAAAATGACTAAAGAGATAAGAATCAGGGTACAATGATTATTGGGTTGAGTAGAAATGAACACAAGGTATTTGTTGACTAGGGAAAGCCCTTGAACAACTTGTTCGCCGGCATAAAACCCCGGGAGGTTTAGGAACCTGCCTTGACCGAAAGGTATATTAAAGATAGAGTTTTAGTACAGAGCTAGGAGCGTATACAAGGGAGCTTAAGCTAGTGGAAAATCGTGTGTGAATTAACAGTGTTCTATCCCTTTTATACCTCTTTATAACGGCTAATTACAAAGATAAATCTAAGCCTACAATCTCGGAAACACGTTGAGTTTGTTGAGACATTATCGCCACTTTGTTGATGGAGGAGATAATGCGCTGCTGAAGACTTTGATGATGAAACGTCGTTGAATTGGTCTTCTATTCTATTGACACGTTCCCTGAAAAATAGGGTTTAACGTAACAAAAATTCAACCTGCAAGATGATCAAGATGTAATAGGACAACTCAAGTTGTTAGTATCAAGATGTTACATGCAAGTTGAAAACAAGTTAACTGAAAATGTAGGGCCCAACAATTGCCCCCAAACTTTTTAAATTTAAAATAAAGAATATAAAGAGACAAAAAATTTGAAAAGTTTGCCAAAAATAGGTATAATGTACGGCTATTTTTAAATGAAAAGGTTTGATGGGACGATTTCAATATTTTCAAGGCAAAAGTCATGATTCTTCTTTAGACATCCAACCGCCTTCAACCTCCTCCTTAAATAAATTAAAGTCCTCCTCCAACTCTCCCTTTCACAAAATCAAAAAAGTAGCTTTCAAGGAGGTTTCTAGAGGAATAATCAAGGAAGAAGGTCGGAGAGAAAAATCAAGTATAAATTTCCGGTGAGTCTTTCGTCCCCAACTTAATTTTCTGTCTGTAATTTGTTGTTTTCAAGTTTGAAAAAATGGGTCGAAAGAAAATTGCCATTATCGAGAGCGACGATGGTCTGCCTGAGGGTTTCATTACCCAAAATTTGTTGCCGAACCCAGACAAAGAGACATGCAAGGTTTCAGAAATTGATTTAGAAGTCCTTAAGAAAAATCATGCTCTTCCAAGCACAACCGTCTTCTTCATAGACCCAACCCTAACCTCCTAATGCTACTCCCCTGAGTGGGTTTGTATTCCTGTGTACCCTTTTATCATAGGCTTAAAATTTCCCTTCCCCAACTTGATCAACAAATTCTTTTCGTGTACCAAACTTAACTATGCCCAACTAATGCCTCAAGGTTGGAGGTACTTGCAAACCCTAGTTAGATTAGGAGAGAAAGCCGATCTGACCGTTGGTTTAGAAGAATTGGCTTACACTACGGATTTAAGGGGTTTTGGCCTTGGAAGGTATGGCTTTAGGGTTAAGAGGGGTGAGCCTATTTTGATCTCTAACAATGATCCCGCTGATAGAGGATGGAGGAATAAATTTTTCTTTGCAAGGAGAGACACCCTGGGTCAAGAGGAGGGTGTAATTTCCAAGTAGAGGTCTCAAGGTAGTGCGGATAATTTTCCTTGTTCTACTAATGTTTCTTAACATCCTGATAGCTAACCACTTGAATCTCCTTTGTAGTAGTTGCTAAGTTATCAGTGCTATTTCCGGGGCAAGAAGGAACGGAAGAGAACGTAAACAAGCTTTTCCAATTGGGAGTATCTGTTAGGGCTTTTAAGGCATTCCCAGTTGAATTCTCTGTTGAAGGGGTTGAAGGTGAGGTAGAAGTTGATCATGAAGAAAATCTACCCCCAAGCTCACTCGAAATGTCTACAGGTCTGACACCTCAAAAATCTCTGCTTATTTATAAGTCGTTCTAATCTTCCAGTTGTCCTAATTTTCTATGTCCTTGTTGCAGCTACACGCTCCAAGACCAACGTGAGTGCTGCTGACTTACTTGCGAAAGCCAAAGCAAAGAGAACTGCTAAGAGGGATAGTAAGCCCCCAACTCCCAAGTCTATGGCATCTAGTTCTGAATTGAATGCCTCCAAGGAAAAGGAGGAAGTGAAGAAAAGGAAATTGGCGGAGGCTGCAGCCACAGATGCGGGTGACGATTTGGATGTGGAGAAAACAAGAGAGAAGTTTAAAGCTGCGATGACAGGTTTTATCGACAAGGTAAAACGAGGAGACTTTGAACCTTATACCATAGATTTGATAAAGTATTAACACTGCTTTTATATAGGTGTAAGTACCCAAATCCGGATCGTCCAAATCCGTCAGAAAGTTAACCGAAATCCGTTAACTGGCCCGCTCCAGGTTAACCGGAACTCGTTAAACTCCCCGTTGCTGTGCCAACGAGACGTCCCGGATCGCCGTGCATCCTCGACGTCGAACCGTACTTAACACGTGTCGTCACACGTAAAAGCACGGCTTTCCCGAAAACGCATTTTCCGGCACTTTCCGGGCGTTTGAGACATTTCCTGACCGTTATTTTAAAAACGGACAAAACCGGACCGGGACAAAATCCCACATGGCCGGTGACTCGAGGGCACGTGGCAGCCATGCCACCTCCCTCTAGTCACCCTTCAATCAAATTCAAAGGTAAAAGACCAAAATACCCCTGATTTGCAAGCCTAGTCCCACGGACTCCCTGTGCACTTTTCCCGAAATTGCCAAGCAAGTCCCCGTTTCCAAAATACCCAAAAACCCCCTGGATTCAGTCCAAGTCCGTCCGGACTCCTACTGCAATTTTCACCTATAAATAGAAGTTGCTGTCAAAGCTTTCAAAAACAGAAAAATTACTCCAAAAATTCACCACCCCCTCGGCCCAACTGATTTTCACCCTTTCCGAGCTTCCGTTCTGTCTCGATTCGCGTGAAACCTTCGTATTTCGATCAAATACGCACCCTACTACTTCGAAACAACCTTTCGAATCACTTTCCGTGTCCCGTACACACCTCCCGAGCCAAAGGAGTCGACCCTAGCCATAGGTATAACTCCCTCTCTCTAAATCTCCCGTTCCGTCTCGGTTTACGCGCCAGTCGCTATAACCGTTTCGAACGTCGTTACCAAAATGTAGACGCCTCCGTCTAACGGGGTCCGATACGTTTTAGCCCCTCGATCCTCTTCTCTTTCCGTAAGAGAAGTAATCGCGGGTTAAAACGGCGTTCCGACCCCGTTCCGTTTACTTTTATTGTCATTTATCAATTTCGGATCGATCAATCCGTTGATCGTCATTTAATTTCTGTCATTTACAAATCCGAGCCGTTTGGCCTCGTTGATCGTCATTTACAATTCCGAGCCGATTGGCCTCGTCGATCGTCATTTACGATTCCGGATCGTTTGATTCCGTTGACACTGCTTTAAATACTGTCATTTACAAGTCCGATCCGTTTGGATCGTGATAGTATTTACTTTTCAAAGTCCGAGTCGCAACCCGATTCGTTGATTGCATATCATTTAATACGCATTTTTCCCGTAAAAATCGTTAACAATGTAATGCCCGGTTCAAAACCGGAGTTCGTCCGTCGAACTCTCTTTCAAAACGCGCGAAATGACGTTCGGCCTCCGAATGCTCATCTTCAAACTAAAAGCCGCCATTTGACACTTAAAATCATTTAATACGCATTTTTCCCGTAAAAATCGTTAACAATGACTCGCACGGTTCAAAATCGACGTTTGCCACGCAAACGCTCTTTTCAAACTCAAAGTCGACGTTTGCCACGCAAACGCTCATTTCAACTCAAAATCGACGTTTGCCACGCAAACGCTCATTTTCAACTCAAAGTCGACGTTTGCCACGCAAACGCTCATTTCAAACTCAAAACCGACGTTTGTCATTCAAACGCTCGTCTTTTCAAACAAAGTCACCTAATCAAACGTTTGTCATTCAAACCAAGATTAAGCTTGTCATTCAAGCCCCCATTTCAAAAGACACACACACACACACACACGATTTCGAGAAAGGTAGAAAGACTCGTCATGCGAGGCGTTTCGGGCGATCTCGTAATACTCTACCCGAAACGTAACTTGACCTCCGAACCTAACAATCTCTGGTACTAAAAGCTTTTTACTCGTTTTTTCTGCCAATAAAAATGATCCCCCTTTTCAAAGCCTTTTCCTAAGTTTTTGCTACCAATAAAAACGACACATTTTCACAATAGCCGTTTCTCAACGTTTGGGCTCAAAATACAAAAACCGCGTGGCGACTCCTCATTTTGTTCCTTCCCATGAAGCGAGGTCTCAGACACCAACCCCCCGCGAAAGACAACCGCGTTTCGCGTCCGCGCGAAATCCCGGGTAATTTCAGTTGGCGACTCTGCTGGGGAAAAGATACTTTTTTCAAAACTGCCGATGTTTTCTAAAAAGCCTTCCGTGGGTCAAACTTTCGTTTACCCTTCCTCGTTTTCGTGTGTGTGAGTTCCTTTAAACCTCGAACGGTTTTTGTTTCAAAGGCATTACATTGTCAACTTTTCAAAATCTTACCATGTTTGTGCATCCCCATTCATGTTTGATTTTCATTGCTATCTTTTGAACTGCGCATCATAAATTCTTTAAGACACATTCTGAAAAATCTCTGTTTTACTCAGAAAAAGAATTTTAGTGACCGCACACTACGCGCACTTGCTGCCTCGGAACACCGCACTTCACGTGCACTTGCTGCCTCGGTACACTGCACACTACAACCCCTAACCCGGGATGGTCTTATCAGTTGCACTCCGATTGGTCTGCCAGACACCTTTCGGGGGCGCACGGGGTCGTCCCAAACATCCCATCCTAGCCCGTGTAAGCCATGCACTCTTTGTGTCACACTTTGTCCAAGACCCCGGTTGGTTTTTGGCTTAGCTCGTGTCATAAAGCCTAAGTGTATGTTTTTCACGCCGGGCCCCGCTCTGAGTCAAGCTCGAGAGTTTAAGACCAGAGGTCGTTCCCGACCCGAAGTCTTAAGCTTTTCAGCCTTGACTTTGACGCGGAGCTCTGCCGAAAAATATACCCGAAGGTTCAATGTGACGCCGTGTCACCAAACCTCGCCGTATGTATCGTGCCAGCCACAACTTGGCCAAAGCTAAAAAGCTAAGGTCTCTCGCACAAGCGAGTCAGGAGAGGTCATGCCCAAATTTTGGCACGATCCCCGCCTTAACTTAAGGACGTTGACTTCGACTGTGGCCCGTACGTCACACACGTTGAAAGTTTGCGTGATCAGCTAGCCTTAAGTTCACTTTTTCCTTTGTCGGTGGAACTCGCTTGCCTTATCAGACCTCGCTCGGGATAGTCCGTCCTGAGAAAGATGATCTACAATGGAAACGAGGGGCTTATAAGCGTAGTGACGAGATCCACTGATTAGAGCTCTAGGGTTAGTTGCGAAAAAGAAGACACGCTCTTTTCCAACCGATTAGGACTACCGAGAAAACGCGCTTTAAGTAAACATTAATCGGTAGCGCACATTGCACAAGCCCGAAAACCTTGAGCCAAATACCCTTTTCGAAGCCTAAACCCTTCCTTTCGTTCCACTGCGGCGAGCATAAAGTGGTTCGAGATTTCCGGGTCGGCGCCTTGCCGGGATCACGATAACGGCGGCGTCGGACGGTTCTTCGGTTCCCTCGGTTCCCTCGGCCCAATTTCCGACATGTCTAGCTCACCGAGAAATCATGACGGGGAAGGACCCCCGCCACCGTGCGGATATGACATTGGAAGAAGCCATCGGGCTTGTGAGGTTCACAAGAGGCGGAAAGAAGATCGGCGGAATTTCGTGGTACGGCTTACGAATGAGCGTGGTATAGCGGCTATCCCCGGTCGGACGATACTTTTGTCACAGTCGAGGATAACGATTCCCGAAACCGGTTCACCAAACCTTCAATCGGGTTCCTCCCCGCCAACTTACGGGATGCCTTCCAACCAAGGAAACGGCCGACCTAGGCTCCATGTTGCCATCTCTCGGGGCAACCACTGCCATTTTTGGTCGGCCCGGTGCTACTCCTATCACTCAATACCACCGGCGCACCCCGGACCATCTCGGGATGCCAATATCCCTCAATATCCTCCGGGTTCGTCCCGTTGCCTATACACGAATCCCACAACACCGGGGACAAACCCCGTCTGATTCGAGAAAAAGGCTCCCGTATATTCTCATATACCAAGCCTTCCACCTCCAATCACTACCGCTCACGTGGTAGCACCCGGCGCCGAGCCTCACAGTCCACCACTGGACCCAACCTTAGCCTGGATGGTCGAGCAAATGAAAGACATGAAAGCCGCCATGAGCGGCTCAAAGCGAGGAAACGCTCAAATCCACGAGATCCGGAATGGTCACGCCTCTCCCTGCCAAGTTCGAATGGGAGATGGACCGATTCGACGGAACCGAATGTCCTCAAACGCACGTCGACACCTACGTTCTCGGCATGAGAGCAAAAGGAGCAACCCTCCGGCAAATGGCCGACCACTTCCGGCATACGCTCAAAAGTTCGGCGTTACGATGGTTTCGAGGTCAAGCTGCGGATCGCCACACACAGGAACGGATCGGTAACATCTTCTGGGCAGTGAGATCCAACTTAGAGTGGGAAACAAGTCGCGAGGACTTAATCACCAGCGAGCGAAGCGGATGAAAGTGTTGGGGAATTCTACAAGAGATGGAGAGCTGGAAACTCTCCAGAGATCATGGAGCCACTCTCCAAAGACGAACAGATGCGGATCTTCAAGTCACATTAAGACCGTCCATCGAAATCTCATCGGTCACAATTTCTTCCCGAGATCTCCGGGCCATGGTCAATGCCGGCTCACGGTTCGAGAAGGATCTCAAGGAAAAGTTGGCTCTTGCACGGCCCATACAGATACCGCTCAACGGTTGCATTCAATCCCGCACCGGCCCCGTGCAAAGGGAAAGATACGTCCGTCAACTACGTCCATCGGGGACAACGGTCGGGTAACGAAACCCGGTCCCACAAGCAACAATTCTACTCGAAGCGGCCTGCCGTACACTTCGACAAGTTGGACATGCCACCGAGCAAGATCTTTGGAAGGGTTAATCAAGGAGGGTCTCCTTAAGCCCGTTGCCAATTACAAACCCAAAATTCCCGTAGCTAATGCGGACAAGAGCAAATCTTTGTGCCTTCCATCGGTATCACGACCATACCAGGACAATTGTTTGGGGTTACGATACGAAATCCGAGGAACTTGATAGAAGAAGGCAAGTTAGAGCGCCCCGTGGGCCAATACGATCGGGAACCCTTTTCCGAACAATAACGGCGTGAATTCCATTGAGTGGGTGCCCAAGAAGAGTGCCACGAGAACCGGTTTCTCCGCCTCTTTAATTTGGATCCTCCTCTAATGTCCACATCGGCTACGATGTTTGCGGATTGCTCACTTTGCACAGAGTACGAGTCCCGAGAAACTGTCCGGAGCAATCCTCCGAGAAAACAAAAGAAGAAATCCTCTCAACGACAGGCGAGAGAAAGATACGAAGGCTGGAGATACCGGTGTAGGTACACTTGGAGAACCCTCGGGAGGTTCGACTACTACGTCTTGTACTCCGGCCAGTCCTCTTTGCCTCCAGGCCATGCGGCTTTAGAGCAAACGGGGGTGGGAAAGCCGAAAAGTCCCGGCGAAACCAGAATTCGAGCCACAGGACACCGGAATACCTCGGATCTTGGTAATCTTCTTGCCCGGTCGGAAGCCTAACCCTCCGCGGGATCGGCCAAGATTCAATTTGTCCGGCTTCCGAGCTCGGACCGGTAAAGGAAGATCAAGGTCGGCTTGGCAATCGCACTCGATCAATGTGCTAACCAAGGGCGGCAACCGCCACGGGCGGCCTCAACACACTCCTGAGGTTCCAGTAGGCTTTACCTCGCAAGAGGAAGACAGGAAACGGATGGGTGGATGACTCTCCTTCTACGGATAGAGATGAGATCTACGACTCCCGTTTGTATGGCGGTATGATCACGTTACGTGACGAAGACCTACCGAGAGATGCCTCGGGGGACAACGAAGCTACATACATCACTCTCAAACTTCAACACCATATCACTCCCCGGAGTATTGGTAGATAACGGGTCAGCCGTTAATGTCCTCCCCTCTCGGCATGATGCGAGCTCTCCGCATCCATGAAAGCCACACGATTCCTTCAACTCGGACTATCAAGGCCTACGACAACTCGTCTCGTCCCATCCACGGGGACGGTGACTCTGGAACTGCGGTTTGAAACCCAAATGGTGCCGGCAAAATTCCACGTGATGGACATTCCATCCGAGTTCACGGCTCTTTTGGGACGCCCTTGGCTACACCACATGAAAGCCATAGCTTCCACTCTCCATCGGTGTGTTAAGTTCATTAACCGGCGGGGAGATCTCGAAGTCATCCGAGGATAGTTTCCTCATAGGAAACGAAGCCGAGGCAGTGGCAAGCGTGTCCGCACTCGAGCACGGGGTACCTCCTTCGAATCAACCAGGACTACGGGGCAAATCTCATCGAGAATCCCTCGAGTCAGGAGATGCCAACTATGTAAACGTACTCGAGCGGGCGGACCACAGGCGATCCGATACATCAAGTTCAAGCGTCGTTTCCAACATTTGGAGGCGGTGGAAGGAAACGGCGAACATCGCCATGATGCGGGCACATAAACCCCGATCTCAATCGGAGATTCGTCGGCATTCTCCAAACAAACTCTGGCCCCGCCCAGTGAAGAGATTTTTGTGATAAAGGTCAACAAGCACCGTCATTCTCGTGATGAATGCATGGAAGTTGTATGGGATGTCCTCCACGAGGAACTACCATTGCACCCCTCTTCTCCAACGAAGAGCATGATGTTTTCCTAGGCTGCTCCAACAACGCAACCGGACGCAATACGTCCCTACGTTTGGATTGAGCCGTCGGATGACGATGAATCTGGACTCTCCGGAGTCGAGGACGCGCGGACCCGCAAGCGGACCTCTGCATTCACATGCTCGGTTTTGAGGACGGAACTCCTTCCGATCGGGTCACCTACGACCAAGGTTCCAATACCATGGAAATTGTCAAGCTCAACGTCCGGTACAAACGGACTATCCGAGAGCAATTGGAAGTTCTTGGTTGACACGACGAAGAATCCCTCGATCAAGTGGCGACGACGACCGTCAACATCATCTATTCCGAGATACCAGATGATACCAAGGATCCGGTCCTTATCGTCGGATTACGCAATACCAAGGTCACCCTCGGCATTGCCTGCTCATGGTAAACGAGGCTTTGGCCAAGCGAGCTCGAGCTCATCACTACTTCCGAGTACCGGCCCGGTGGCAGCCGGCCCGTGCCGTCGGTCAAGCTTATACCCTCAAGCGCCGCGAGACGAGGGCGACGGCGAAGGAGACCAAGCTCCTCACCACTGCTACAAGTCGAGATCAACCTCGGGAACGCTTGGCGGCCACCCCGAAAACATCGTGAAAGTCTTCCCCGCAAGGCGAGTCGGCTTCCGACATAGGAAATGACCACCTCGGCATCAACATGCTCCGGTTCGATTCTACTCCCGGCCGTCACGGCCGGATTCGAACATCACGCCCGGTCATTGCTAGCTCTGATAGACTTGGCGATCGAACGAGATCATGAGACTGTCAACATTGCGGAATTCAATACCCCCGTGGGGTCAATCAAGCAAATATGGGCGAACTTCTTGGTAACCGAGATCAAGGAAGGCCGCATGGAATGTCCCAGCCCGACTTCCTTCGTCAACGTAATCCAAGTGCTCCCGCCATTCGGCGATTTGAATGTAATCACGGTTCTGGACACTAGCCAGATGATGCACACCTACGGAGACTGCCTAGCTCTCGTAAGGAAAGCCCTCATGGAACTAGCCGCTCAAGAAAGTCGTCTTTGGGACGAAGATCAAGCTCGAAAGACCTACAGGGACCAAGCCCTTAAAGTGCCACAGGCAGCTTCAGACAGAAAGCTAGAGGCCACTCTAGACCAGTTCGACCTCAAGAGCTTTGCTCATGGCAACTTCCCGGACTACCGTCTGTTCTCATCCAACCCCCTCTGCCAGGCAAAAGTGGTCAACGGTCCCGACGACCTAGGAGATGGAACGACACAGCAGAAAGAATCCCAGCGCTTACCTTCCCGAGGAAAGCAAGTTCTCTGTGAAAGCGACGATGAAGACGATGAAACCATTCTCTTCCAAGCCGGGCATGAAGTCAACAAAACCGGACTCCCAAGGGTCCTGGGAGGATGGGAACGGATCATTTCCGCACTTAAATTGAAAGGCCAACTCGGGGAGGAAGGTCTATTTAAAAACAAGAGGAGGATGGAGATTCGTCTTGAGCAACTACTCGGGAAATTCCACGAGTCTACGGCATTCGTTTACGAAGCGATCAAGCTGGGGCGACAACCGATCACATGGGCGAGATGTTCGGGAAGCCGTGTACTCACCTTCGACATACCGCCACTCGAGATAAAGCGAGAGGAGAAAACTCTCCCCGATGGAGGTTTACCTAGGCTGCCGCACGCGGTTCAGAAGCACTAGCTATTCTCACATGGGAAGAAACGCGAGGCGCTAACTCTCGACGCGAGGCTCGGCTGCAAGAAGGTTGATGCAGGCCCCGGAGCGGAGGAAAACTAGCAAACCACGAGTATCGCGGACCCAACTCCAGAATGCCACAGTATGCTCGGCAAGAAGGAAAGGAACGCGATATACCGTGAAGAGATTAAGGAGACCGTTCGCTTGAGCCGAGAACTCTCCAACCTCCCGGAGGGTCGGCGCAATGCACGGTTCGGTTCGGGCAACCATTGTTGTGCACGACATTCGAACAAGCTGCGTCAAGCGTAGGCTACCTCCCCTTGAGGCATCCAAGCCGGTATCCTGGGACGAGAATCCGTCAAGTGCCGAAGCTCCCGGAATTCATCCACAATCAATGAGTTGAGGAAGACATATGGCCCTATCTTTACGAGGAATCCTCCTCTAACTATGGCTCAACTCGGAGCGGCTGTTCGAAGGGACCAAACGATGTCGGCGTCCTAACCCGATCGGGTCAAATCCATGCATTACCACCTAAGGCCACCAAAAAGCCGACGGAGCCCGGAGTGCAATCCGGCCGGCCCGAAGACGCAAATTCCTTGAAAGAGGACCCGATCCTCACTCGGCTCAAGCGGACTCGGGCGAACATTTCCCTTTGGTCTCTGCTCACCTCTTCTTATCCTCACAAGCTCAAGCTAGAGGAAAGCTGGCCGTACCATGGTCCCCGTGGACGCAACCCCGAGATGAAGTCATTCGGATGATTGGCAACATCCACTATGGCAACATAATCACCTTCACAGATTTGGACCTTCCAAAATTTGGGGCGTCACAATGAGCCGCTCTACATCACGGTCCAGCTGGACGAGCGTCGCCTTCCCCGCGTGTTGGTAGACGGAGGGTCCGGAATGAATGTCTTGCCTGCCAAGATGATGGACCTGCTTGACATCAAGCCCCTGAGATCTTAAGCCTTCGAGTCCACCTTTGTCGAGGCCTATGACTCTACTTCCCGTACGGTTCTCGGGGTTGCTACTCTCAACATACGGTTCGGCAAGCGGGTGATCCCCACCGAATTCCAAGTGTTGGACATTCCAATCACTTTCACGACCATCTGGGGCGTCCAGGCACATCAAATCAATGGCGTGGCATCCACCCTTCACCGGTGCCTCAAGTTCATGCAAGGCAACGAGCTAACCACGGTCTACGGCGACGAGCGTCACCACCAGGGGACCCGGCACCAACGACATTCCGAGTGTTGGAAATCAAGCATAATGACGACATGCCATTAGCTGGATTCACTCACGGAGACCTCCAAATCCAAATATGCAACGTGGACCTTCCACTTTGTCTCACGATCGAATTCCTCACCGCCATGAGGATGATGAAACTCATGAACTTCATCCCGGGGCGGGGCTCGGCAAAAGGCTACAAGGCCCGACACCAAGTTATTGAAGTCAAGGACCACACCACGGTCCGGGGGCTTGGCTACGTGCCAACACCGGCGACATCAAGGAAGACAAAGGCTCGCCCGCACCAAGCGGCGGCCCGCAAGGGAACCTCCGACGGCACACCCAATCTCAGGCCTTACGGCTTTGACCTCGCTCATTACTTCACGAGGAAGCGAGCGGGAGGGGACCAGCCAGGGAGCGACGGCGCGGGGACCAAGCAGAAGCCGGCGGAGGCGGGGACCGACGAGCGGAGCCGACAGAGCGGGCGGGGACCGGCGGTGGAGCTGATGAAGATGAGAAAGAAGCGAGGATAGTCGGCACGGGACTACGGGAAGAATGGAACGGCTAGCACGGGACCTCAGCGTTTCGAGAGGACTCAAGCTAATCCGATAAGGGGAGCGTTCCTCGACATCACGGCTCTACTGGACCAGCTGCCACCACGAGTCCGGCATGAGTACACATTCAAGGGAATCCCGAGACTTGGAGGAGCAACTCAAGGTACTCTCCATGGGAAACGGTGTTCGGATCGGCCGCCGAGGCCACATTCGAGACGGTAAGTCCAAAGCGAAGGAACCGGGGAATTTATAGAAGACGCTCTCGGTGGACCGGCTCTACAGAGTCTGTTTGAAGAAGTCATGGAGTTGCCAAACTTGATCGTTGGGGCTCAGACAACAGCATGATCGCCATGATAGGGACGGCGAAGCCAGAAGCCTCTCGATCCCAGCACCCTCATCAAGCATCCCGGCAATGCAGCTGAAAAGAATTGGGTAACTTTCACCGGACGAGGGCAAGCCGGGCGGGAATTGGAAGACAAGGCTGGGCCCGCACCCACATCTCCTAAACCCGGTCTCAAACCCTCTGAGTCGGTCCTTGTCGAGTCCGAGTCCTGCAGGTCATCCAATGGCCTTGCAGGAGGACTATAATGTTGTAGCAATCATGTATTCCCGTTCTTGTTTAATGAAAAGTCGACCTTTCGGAGTATCCTCTCATTGCCACTTTAACAAGCGATAAGTTAACAAACAACTTAAAAGACGTTAATAATTCAATTGATAAAAGCGAGACACATTAAACGAACAATACATTAAAGAAGTTCTCGGCGTGTAGTTGACCAAGAGGACAAGCCCAGACTGAGTGCTCTGAAGAGGTTATGACCCAAAGTGAACACAGGGTCGGTGCAAAGAGCCTAAAGAGACACAAGTGGGCGGAGTTTCTTCGCGCCGTCTGCGAAAAGAAGCCACTGATAAACCTCCTCCCAGGGAGTATGTTGACGTGTTCGCTGGTCATATCGGGACATGCCGGAGACTCGATCCACTCAATCGTGGAGCACGAGAATTCCCTGGATCCCGAATCGAGCACATCAAACGAAGGCTGCGCAAGATCGAAGCGAGTGGTCCTTGCAAGTTAAAGAAGAAATTGAGAAAATGCTCAGAGTTGGTTTCATCGAGTGATTGAGTACCCGACTTGGCTCTCAACTTGTCGTGACGGTCACAGGCCAACGGAAAGGTCGAATCTTTGCGTAGATTTCAGGGATCTCAACAAGGCCAGCCCTAAAGATGATTTCCCATTTGCCTAACATCGACATCTTTGGTCGACACCACGGCAAATTTTGAAGTAAAGTCATTCGTGGACGGGTTCATTTGGATACAACCGGATCAAGATGTCGAGGAGGATCGAGCGAAGGCTGCCTTCACCACTCCATGGGGGACATGCGTTACACGGTCATGCCGTTCGGTGAAGAACGGCGGGGCTACTTACCGGCGAGCTGCAGCCCTCTTCCATGACATGATTCACTGAAAGAAATCGAAGTATATGTCGACGAGCATGATCATCCACTCCGAGGATCGGACATGCGGCACATAGCGGATGCGAGGAAGTTCTTGACGGACTCGAAAGCACTCCATGAGGCTAAACCAGGCAAAGTGCACCTTCGGCGTCAAGCGCGGCAAGATCTTGGGGTACATGGTTACGGAAAGAGGTATCGAAGCCGATCCCGGGAAAATCAAGGCCATCATCGACATGAAGCCGCCTCGAACCACTGACGAAGTGAAGAGCTTAATGGGAAGACTTGAGTACATCGATCGCTTCATCAACAGTTGACATCTCTCTGCTGAGCCCATGTTGAAGCGATGAAAAAGAATGCCGACATCAAATGGGACTCAGAGTGCCAAACGGCTTTCGAGAAAATCAAGACCTACTTGGTTAATCCCCCAGTGCGTGTGCCCGCCACATGAAGGCAAGCCACTACTCCTGTATCGACGGTAATGAGACACGTCAATCGGAGCAATCTTTGGCACAAGAGCGAGAAAGATTCCAAGGTTGAGCATGCAATCTACTTCGTAAGCCGGAAGCTTCAGGAAGTGAACTCGGCTACTCGGCATCGGAGAAAACTTGTACCGCCTTGGTATGGGTAGTCGGGCGAAACACTACATGCGGTCGCATTCGGTGCTCTGGTCTCGAAAGTGGACCCCGTCAGATATCTCTTTGACAAGCCATCTCTGTCGATGCGGCTAGCCAAGTGGTCATTCTTCTGGGTGAGTTCGACATCAAGTACATGGTCGAGAAAATCATGAGGGCGAGTAATGGCGAGATCGGCTTGCCGACTTCCCGAGCGGTGAACCTAGGGTCTGATCCGCAATTTCCGGACGACGGAATCTTTTCACTTGGACGGCGCAAACCGCGCAACTCTTCTTCGATGGGGCAGCCAACAAGAAGGGGAATGGTATTGGAATGCTCCTTGTCGATCCCAGGGCGAGCATACTCCCATAGCCATCAAGTTGAATTTTGAAGCGACCCAACAATGCGGCGAATACGAAGCTTGTGCGGCGGGTTTGGAAGCCGCCCTCGGCGCAACATCTCGGAAATTTGGATGTATACGGAGACTCGGCATTGATCATCAATCAAGTATCCAACAAATGGAAGACGGTAGATTCGGCGCTTCAGAAGTACCACGCGTACATGGAGAACTCATTGCTCAGTTCAAGGACATCTCTTTTCACTATTTGCCAAGAGACGGGAACCGCTTCGCGAACGCCTACAGCAACCCTCGCCTCTCTTGTCGAAATTCCCGATGGGAAAGCGGTAAAACCCCTCGAGAATAGGCGGACGGGAAACACCCGCCTATTCTTTGTGAGATCGAAAAAGAAAAAGAAACGATCGACGAACCTGGTACAATCAAATTTACCGGTACCTCCAAAGCGGAGAAGCTTCCTTCACAAATGAAGATGGAAAATACAAAGAAGGGATCAAAGCCAAAAACATGATGGCATTAAAACGCCTGGCATCCCATTTCGTCATTCGGGGTATGTTGTACAAGAAGCGCCACCAAGGGCCACTCCTTCGGTGTGTAAACAAAAAGAAAAACCCGGCGAGCTAATGAACGGAAGTTCACAACTGGAACCTGCGGTCCTTGCGACATGGAAACGCCGAGCATTGACACAGATCATTCTCTCCGTATGGGATACTATTGGATATCAATGGAAACAGACTGCATCCGATTCGTCCTAGGCTGCAAATAAAATGTCAGCGGTTCTCCAACCTCAATCACATCCCTCCTCATGAACTCTATTGCATGATACATACGCCATGGCCTTTAAGCGCCACGTGGGGAATCGGCGATCATCGACAAGAATCACTCCTCCAGGGAGCAATGGTCACGAGTTCATT